>APFE031213628.1:131987-187694 GCA_000404065.3 Pinus taeda
TTGAGTAACGCTCCAAGTACCTTTATGAGACTGATGAACGAAATGTTAAAGGAATTTATTGGAAAATTCGTGATAGTCTATCTGGATGATATTTTAATTTTTAGCAGGACAAAAAGAGAACACCTTCAACATATTCGAAGAGTATTCGAGAAGCTGCAGCAGAACAAACTGCTGGTAAATTTGAAGAAATGCACTTTCCTAGAGAAGGAGTTAATTTATCTGGGATTCGTAGTGGCGGAGAATGAGTTGAAAATGGACCCAGAGAAGATTACAGAGATCATGAGTTGGTCGTCCCCAAAGAGTTTATTCGAGGTACGTAGCTTTCACTGTTTAGCAAGTTTTTACAGAAAGTTTATTAAGAATTTTAGTGAAATTTGCGCGCCAATGCTAGAGACCATCAAAAAGGCCAGTCAACCTTTTTGCTGGACTAAAGCAGCAGAAGACAGTTTTCAACTTCTGAAGCGGAAAATAACGGAGAGGCCAATCTTGAGGCTGCCCGATTTCAGCAAACCTTTTCAGGTTCGGTGTGATGCAAGCGGGACAGCTATCGGTGCTGTACTCAGTCAAGAGGACAGACCAGTGGCATTCTTTAGTGAGAAACTAAATGAAAGCCGGCAGAAGTATTCGTCATACGACAAAGAATTCTATGCAGTGGTTCAAGCCTTGAAGCATTGGAGGCACTACTTACTAGGTAATGAGTTCGTTTTGTTCTCTGATAATTCTGCGTTACAGTACATAACACAACAACACAAATTGAACCATAAGCATGCCAAGTGGGTGGAGTACCTACAATGTTTTACTTTCGTGCTGAAGCATATAAGTGGGCAAGCCAACAAAGTGGCGGATGCTTTAAGCAGAAGAGCTTTGCTCTTACAGGAAAGCGGCATACAGGTGATGGGGGTTGAGTATTTGAAGGATTTGTACCAGATGGACGCGGATTTCAAGGAAGCCTTTGAGGCATGCCAAAATCCTGTCTTACGAAATACAAGCCCATGGCTGGATTTTAATTTGCAGGAAGGATTGTTATTTTGTGGTGGACAACTATGTATTCCAGATTGTTCAATGAGGGAAAATCTAGTGAAAGGGAAACATAGCGGAGGTTTAGCGGGACATTTTGGCGTTGATAAAACATTGGAACAGCTAGGACATTTTTACTACTCGCCGAAAATGAGTCGGGACGTGCAGAGGTATGTAACCAGGTGTAAAATCTACCAACTAGCGAAAGGGCACAGCTAGAATACTGGGTTATATACGCCCCTACCAGTTCCAAGCAGACCATCGAATTCAGTCAGCATTGACTTTGTCCTAGGATTGCCTAGAACGCAGCGGGGTTATGATTTAGTGATGGTGGTGGTGGATAGATTTTCCAAGATGGCTCATTTCATTCCGTGCCGGAAGACTAGCGACGCCACCAATGTGGCACACCTCTTCTTCACAGAAGTAGTTCGATTACATGGCTTACCAAAGACTATAGTTTTAGACAGGGATGTAAAATTTACAGGGCATTTTTGGCACACCCTGTGGAAAAAGCTAGGCACACAGTTAAATTTCAGTTCCGCGTATCACCTACAGACTGATGGACAGACGGAAGTGGTGAACAGGAGTTTGGGCAACTTATTGCGAAGTTTGACGGGAGAAAACTCGCGATTGTGGGATCGAGCTCTGGCCCAGGCAGAATTCGCTTATAACGATTCGCCTAATCGGAGCACAGGTCTGAGCCCATTCCAAATCTTATATGGTATGCATCCGCAGGGGGTACATGAATTACGTGACTTAGGACAGCTGGAAAGGACGAGTGCAGACGGGGAAGATTTTTCCGAAGCAATGAGCGAACTGCACGAGAAAGTTAAAATGAGATTATAGGACAGCACGTAGAAATATAAACAGCATGCAGATATCAAACGGCGTGAGGTGCATTTCGAGATTGGAGACGAAGTGCTTGCGCATTTGCGTCGGGAACGGTTTCCTAAGGGAACGTATAACAAGCTAAAGTTTAAGAAAATCGGCCCATGCAAAATTCTTCGCAAGTTTTCAGCGAATGCATATGAAATTCAGCTGCCACCTGATATAGGCATATCGCCCATATTCAACGTAGCAGACCTATTTCCATATCATGCCCAGGCAGCAAACGAAAACATGGTATAGCCACAACGGGACACCCAGTTCGAGAGCAGTCTTTGGAAGAAACAGTTACCGTCGGTTAAGACTCACGAAATTGAAGGAATAATCAGCACACAGGTAGCCAAGAGGACGCGCAGAAAGGAGTATCTGCATTATCCCGTCAAGTGGAAGGACCGTCCAATGGAGGACAGTTCCTGGCTCGACGAAGCACAGATTCGAAAGGCAGGCTACTCGGTGGAGGAGCTCATGGAACGGAGCCATGAGATCTCTCTTTTACCCCGGCAGCCTGATGCAGGAGCATCTGGTCGACAGGGCAAAGATCGAGACAGGGCGGACAAAGTTTCTGAAAAAGATTGGGAAAGTTAGACAGTTCGACAAAGGAAAGCAAGTCTGTCAGGTTCTTGCCTTTTTATTTTATTTTTTTTACCAAAGTCAACTACAGCTTTTAGTTTCTGTTGGTTAATTTTATTTAATTTCACTTTACTGTAACCATAGGTGTTAATTGTAGTTGTCAGAATTAGATAAATACCAATAATGTAAACAGAAATCCTTTGTGGGACCAGAGAGACAAATTAGATAAACGAATACAGGCAGAGTAAGTTTTATTAACTGCCAAACAAAACTGAAATGACATAACTGTCTAACAGACTGTAAAAGGTAACTGCCTATAGTTATCAAACGACCTGTATCTATTGTATAAATGGACAAACCGAAAACTCAGAAAGGGTTCGGCAGCTAAGTAACAGAAAGAGTAAATTGAAGTAATAAGAATTACAATTTTCCTTCATCAAATATTCTGTGCACCAATAGAAGTGAAATCGAAATACATGAGTCCTCTGTGACTGCAGAATTCTATCTATATATATTTTTAAACAAATAACTCGTACAGATAACCATAGTGACCGAGAGTCACCAAAACCAGTCCAAGCATATACAAATTATTGCATGACAGATATCGTTACAGGCAAGACACAGGAGCGACATTCCAAATAAACCAGTGCAAGATAAAATCAAGATGAGTGAACAGCAGGCATGAGAAAGACGAATCAAGTCGAGGAGCACAACGGCCCAAGGTCGAAACTGGGTAAGAGACAATCCCAGAAAATTAATCACGAAATTTGCAAATTCAAAAATATATATATATTACATTGCAGGCCTGATATAATCAAATAGTTTACAAATGAAACTCGTGATGAGGGTTCAATGAACCGCATCAACCACTAACAGACGTGACAGAGAACCGAAGAGTCACGGCCACAGTTGGGAACAAACCAAACCCTCAACCACTACAGCAACCCTATATACAGACGCGAGACTACAACAAATAGTCGAAGGCCACCAGGACACCTAAGTTTACAATCCAGTAAGAAGCTACAAGCAGACTAAAAGAACACGAAAGCAACTAAATAAAGAGCACAGAACTACCCGGAAATACAAAGCCGTAACCTGTTTCGAGGAGCCACGGAGCCGTCACCTGTAACGACGGAAAGAAAACAAGTTAAGGTTTGATGGTATGACAAAACCCTGAACCCGAAAATTAACCATAAGCTTAAAAACAAAAGAACGAAATAGATGGAAGGACGACGAGTAAAGAAGAAGGGAGGATACTATACCTGTAGGTGAACAAATCCTCTGTTCATCGAGACAAAACCTGACCACGGAGGGGCCGAGTTTGTTAGTCACAGCTCGAGAAGCGAATAAGTGAATATAGCAGGGAACCAGAAGTTACCTGAACGTCGAGTTGAATGCCGGAGAACATCAGTTGCAGGCCCATCGACTGTACATTGCCACCGAGCACAATAGAAACCCTCAACACTGAGAAATTACCATAAATTGCAGCGCCATTGGCCGAGACAATCAATAACACAGAAGGATAACCAGTCGACAGAGTAACCCACGGGAAAAAGCCAACAAGAAAACCAAGAACAGAGTCATAACTTACCAATGAACGCGTGAACCAGTTACGCAGGCAGAAATACGGTGTCAAACCACGATATTGAGCAAGAAATCCACAGAAAATCAGCTAAGTATCGTCATGTACAGACGGTTATCACAGAGGCGGAGCCGAGCTCGAAACGAGACCACAGAGCAGTGAAACAGCAGAGCAACAATGACAATGAGCGTGAATTGACAAGGGAAAAGGGCAACCGTGAGAATTAGGGTTTCAGCAAACTTGAGGCGGACAGGTGTTACCGCGAGGATGGACGAAGTACCAGGAGGTAGGTGAATAATCACCTTCGCATTCATTATCGAATCGAACCCAAAAGATTAACAATCAACCATAATCAATAGCCAATATCCGAAAGTACCTTGAGGGAGTGAGCTGGCGAGGGGCCGTGTAGACGGGCCACATCAATATGTTTTTATAGTAAGATGAATTTTTATTAAGGAAAAAACACGAGAAGTATCTGACTAAATTTAAAAGAAAAATAAAAATAAAACTATAACTATAACTAAACAAAAACAAAAAGTAAATTAAATTGTAAAATAAAATAAAGATAAACGACGAAGGATTGGTATTCTCATCATAAATAACCATTCCATTAAAAATACATTCTCGCTTATAAATTTTAACGAAGAAATGAATAGAATTTATTGAATTCCATTTACGATATAATCAAGTTTTACCGTTTTTTTTGGTTGCCCTCGTCAAGTGGCTTTCGTGTGCCCTATGTTATGTTCGGACTACTATTTAAAGTTGATTCAATGGTTCTAAGTTAATGCCTTAATCGAGTTTAACATTGTAATCCTTAAATGAATTTAAAACTCCTCTATTTAAATTATTCAATAATGTATTTGTAAGTAGATTAAAAAAATTAATTGTTATTTCGTAAATGATTTTAATTATAAAAATTAAATGTAGAGAAAATAAATATAAATGATATTGGTAAAACTTTAAATTTTAAATTTAAATATTTCTATTTAAAAAAATAATAATGGTAAACCTTTACATTATTTCCATATTTTAACTTGGTGTCTTAACTTTTTAAGGCATATGATTTCCGCTAAGAATGATGAAAGACACCATTTAGGTGTCTATTTTGAATAATCGATGGAGCTAAGCGAAACAAATGTTTACCAACTATATTGAAATAGAAATGTTAGTGAATATCATCAAAATGCATGTATCGTATGCAACTTTTAGGTTAAAAAATCATTGATATCAATGAACGATTGAAATAACGACACTAGTTGTAGTTTCTACAACTCGATATATGTATAAATCTCAGTGTTTATGAATGATATCATCAAGCTCTTGAATGAGTTTTCATTTTCTGGTATGGTATTAGAGCCAGTGTGGCTTGACGAGGTTGTGTTTGGTGCATGTCGTGGAGTGTTGCAATAGTGCGTTGCCAGCAGTTGAGTTTAGGACATGTCGCAGTGTTCCTACGAAAGGTGTGCTGAGGAGGAACAACGAAGGCGACGTGGTGTGGTCAGGAGTCTGGCACTGCGGACCTGTCCAACATATGAACTGCAGTCAAGGGGACTGTGAGCCCGCGGATGGTGAGATCATATGTAATGTGAATCGCTGATGTTGTTGGGCCTGTTATCGTTCATGATAGCCATCTTGTGTTGAGTGTAGGCATGTGTGACTGGAGACTCGTATATATGGTTAGGCCACGAGATTGGAACCTCATATGATCCTGAGTAGAGCAGACCCGTGGGTTGAAGCATTGTGGCTTTAGAGTCTTGATATATAGAGTCTTCCTTCCTTGTTTGAGTGTTGTGCCACTTGAGTGATTCGTTGATGTTAAGATTATGTGGAAGAATGTGGAGTTGTCGTCGTATTTCTTGCATTCAGAAATCTCAATCTGTTTATGTGCCCTAGTTTTATTAGCGTTTACACATCGTGGAGGATATTCGTCTCTTCGTCAACGAATCCACGACCACTAGGAGATACCGCTGTGTTGAGTAGTGGATAATAAGTGGATGTGATTGACTTTGAGAAGAGAGAGTTGTTCGATCCTTTAAAGCTATAGATAGCTGTGGATCATAGAGAAGGTGTTGAAGATAAGCCAGATCTACGAAAGGGTTTTGTTGACTCGGATTTGCTTGTCCTGTGCGAGATCTAAGGGTGTGAAATCAGTGAGTGGAGGTTTTCATTGTCCGATTATGATGTGTGGTATAAGTGAAGTAGCAGAGTGTGTATAAGAGTCGTTGAGGCCAGCGTGGATCAATTGAGAAGCTAAGTTGCGTGAGGGAGCTGCGTGTGTGAGATAATTGTTTTGTGAGAGTTGACGGGATTTATCCTTAGGAAGATCGGGTCCTCGCCAGTTCAATTCGAGAGATCAAGCCCCGTTGTGTCGAGAGGCCGCTGTGCAGTAGAGTGCTGCAGCTACGGTCGATCTGCCAATTTAAATGGCGCAGGTGAGTCTCGTTGAAGGTGGATCCTTGTTCAGTTCAGCATCAATATATATGTATGTCTGGCTTGCGAAGTGGGTGGACTGTTATTGAGTGTGGAAGGACAATTAAAGGTCAATTGAATGAGTTGTTCTATCCACAAAGAGTTGCTCGTGAGCATCGTGCGTGGAGCTGAGTGTGGCTACCACCGTGTCGGGAGAGTCACGTAGAAGGTCATCCCTCTGATTGGAGTAAAACGAGTTCAATGAGTGGGATAGCATGATATTTTTGATGATATTTTTTTGAGGGTCTATTTGGAAGTATTTTTGGACAGTTAATGTTTTTTATTTAGGTAGTATTTTTTTGTCACAAGAATTATTTATTATAATAAATAGAATGATTTTATTGATTACAATGAATATCAACTGCAATGTATTCTACATGATCCTACTATTGAAGAGTTACCAATTGATTATAGGAAAATGTGTAGCAAGTTGAGGCAGGGATTTGTTGAATATCCACATGATGACCAAAGCTATGATGAAGGAAAGACCAAATTGAAAGTGCAACAAATACATGAAAGAAAGACACAATAGTGTGTTCAATGGAACTAACAATTCTTATCCAAAGCAGTCCATTGATTAAGACTTAAACATTTGATGATGGAAGTAAATTTGTTGAAAATGATTAATTGAATTGGCATCATCCTTGTTGTAACAAAGAGAAATATTCAATGTTTAGTATATAGACTAAGAAGAAGAAGAAAGAAGATTGGAGCAAAAAGTTCAAGAAAAAGTTGGATCATTATATTGTAGCAAAGAAAGTTAAAATCAAATATTTGACTCATGTTTGTAGGCCTAGCCGAGACTTAGACAAACAAACAAGTTAAAATTTAGGTAATGATTAAGGGGGGCTGTTAGAATATTAATCACGAAGCCATTTGACCTTGTTCATATGACTGTAAGTCATAGTGTCAGTCCACAGGGAGTTAATAGTAGACAAGAGTCCTTGACTGAAGACACGCTTGAAGGTCTCTAAGATGAAATCAGATCTTGTGTTCATAAAGAGGTGTAGGGACTCTTCGATTTATGAAATTACTTCTATGTGATTGTTTTTGAAGGAATTTTTTTAAGATTTTTATGGATCACAGAAGTCTAAACTCTGAAAAAAATAAAACATAGTTACCGATTAAACGAGAAAATTAACTAGTACCTGTTCTTTTGAGATAGAAAAAAATCACTCAATTTTGAAAAGTGGTTACTCAAAATACACTTTTTTTTTGGAGCATTTTTTGGCATTTTAAATTTTCTTATGTATCAAACATTAACCCTTTTTTGAAAATGTTAGTGGTTTTCATGCTGATTTTGAAAAGTGTTGATGCAGCATCAACCCCCTTTTTTTGGAGGGTTTATTTTTGACACTTTAAAGTTTCTAATGTATTCTTTTTCCCTAAGATATTAATTTTTAAATGTATCTATCTATTTGTTTGTTTTTATTTTTCTTTTCAACCTTTTTTGTAGTTAAATCTTATTTCTTTCACGTAGTTAAAAAAAATAGGTCAATATTTTAAAATTAGTGTTTTCTATATGTTTATGTAATGTTAAATAATATTTCAATGCACATCAAATAATTGTCACTAAAAGCAATAATTTTAAAAAGTTGACAAAAAATACACATTTTCAACATAAATATAATGAAAAAAATACATATTTTGAGACTTTTTTATAAAAAATGACATGTCAAATAAATGATTTTTATGGGAAAATCCTACATTTTTTTTAAATAACTTTTTCTTATGAATTTTATGTTAAAAATTAATAGTAATCGTAGTTTTTTTACAAAAAAAAAAGATTCACATAAAAATTGAAGTGGAAATTAGATAATACAAATATTGAACATATAACAACAATAATCAAATGCCCTTTCTTCTCATAAAATCTAAAATTCAAAACATTAAAGTAAAACTAATGAATACCTCTCAAAATTGATCTTGATTTGCAAGCATAACTTAAATGTGATCAACAATATCATATAATCCATGTTCATCACATTCCACAACTTCATTATTTTCTTCTTCCACAATATTTTCTTCTTGAGTTTCCTCCTTTTCCTCTTCTAATGGACCTTTCATGTCTACAAATCTCCCAATATATCATTTTCCAATCATTCCATAGCATGGTGGTTGAGGTTCCTTTGCCTTCTTTGCCACATATGATTAACTAAAATCTTCTTTCCTCAAAACAACTTCTTGCATTTCATCTAGAAGAAATTGAAGAGCATTAATTCTTTGTTGAATAAAATTGCATTTTAGTGGATATTTTTCAATTGCAATGCAATTTATTTGTTTTTGTAGGCAACATGCTAGTGTTATACCTAATCATTAAGCACAAAAAATAACTAAATTAGTAAAAACAGATCAAAACAAAAAAAATAAATATTAAAAGTCAATTTTATATAATAAAACTTGCCTGAACCTGAAAATAAATCGAAACACCAATCTCTTTCATTTGAGCATAAATCTATAAGATAATTAATCAATGCTTGCATTTTTTTATAAATGCTAATTATATCTCCTTTTGCATATTTATGATCATATGTTAAGTTTCTTAAGATCACATCATGAACCAATACTTGGCTATGACTCTTTCAATTTACTTGATTAAGAAGAATATACTTATAGCTATCATCTTTTGTCAAACATTCAACATGGATGAAATCAGAAGCACTTATAATTGGCTCATCTCTGGAAGAAATAAGATTTGACTTTTTCCTGTAACATGACATAGTAAAAGTTCAATTAACTTGTACATAAAAAAAAATACTTTACATTAATCAAACATACAATTTTGATGTCTTCCATGTAAGCTGCATCCTTGAGTTTGATTTTCCCTTGAAGCTTGTTAATAACCTTGCAAATTGTGTGTTTGGATGAAATGTCACAAATCTCCAAAGTGATGATGTTGTGACTTCTTGAAAGCCCATAACCACTTTATTAAAATATTGATAAGTATAAGGCTCATTATCATATCCAATGTTTGGAAAATTGAAACCATGAGGAATTCAACAATAACCAAGACATATTCCCTTTTAGGTATGAGTTTTGCAATGTCTTCACAATCACCTTGTATTATTTGATATTGGATTGTGTCCAACTCTTTCCAAATGAAATGAGTAAGAGTAGGATCAATTTCAACATTTCTAGGATGCTTCTTTCTCAGCCTTTTTAACATAATCTATTGAAAGTATTTCATACTCCACTCACATGTTTCTTTGACATCTTTAATGAAATAAAGAAATATAAGTATAAGTAATAAAATAGAATAAAAGTTACATATGAATAAAATGAATGTAAAAATCAGCATAACTTTCTGAATGCAAGATAAAATATTTAAGTGTTGATGTAGAACTTGATTTTGGGTAGTTTCGTACAATATCATTCTAATTCTCTTCATTCAACATTCTAAGCATATGTTATTAAATTTTCATATAAATCTTATGACTGAATATATAAAGTAAAAAATTGTTAATATAATGATATGTATAGGAAATACTACCAACAACAGTATCTTATATTTAAAATAAAATTATAATCCAAGAAAAAGTAAAAATAATTCAAAAAACTTTCTTTTGAAATTTTGAGCACATTTTGTCCAATGACAATTCACATGAATTCACATGACATAATATGGATTTGACTAGTTTGTCATCCTTCACTCATTGCAATGTTCTCCAAGGTGTGATAGTTGTATCATTTGGATGTCGCTTCATTTGAGGAGATGTTTTACTGTTGGTACACATTATGGGTTTAGACATTTTAACCTTCTAATTTTTAATGGAAATATTTTCTCACATGTCAAAAATGTCATCAATCAATTCTCATATCTCCCCTATTCTAAATGGCAACTGGAAAATGTTTTCTATGCCTCTGAATAATTATGAATTTACTTTTCCACCTTTTATATTGATTTTATTCTCAATTTGATAACCTATTTCCATACAACATTCATTACGAAAGCTTAAACTGACTTTTGTCTTATCTCCACCATTTTTTTCTACAAATACATTATGAATAGATCTAACCCTTTGGATGAAATTCGTAGAAATTCTATACTCATTATCTAGATTATGATCCCATGCCAATAACATTGCCTCTATTTCTCTTAAACGAGCACAAATGATGCATTTTATTATTTCAAAAAAAGAGTTATTGGGATATTCCTCGATTAATTATATTTTGGCATCTTCTAAATGGTTCCCTCCAATTACATAATATTTGTATTCAAAACATTGTGTCCTATCAAATTCCTCTTTGTTAGGAACTTTATTTCGATAAACAAGAATCACATAATCCACCATATGTGCATATGGGTTATACCTCAATAATGTTTTCAAATTATGGACATGTAGGTGATGTGCCTTTCTAATTTGATATTGATATTGTCCTTCATTTGACCTATACAATTGGGTGACATTAAGATCAAACGTTTTGCCACCATTAATTAATTTATTCTTCCTCAAGTGACCTTGAATGGCATTTTGTTTTTCTTAGTAAAGTCATCGTCTAAATCAACACCTAGTGTTATGATTTCTTTGCTTCCTTTAGAAAATTCACTTTGATCTTCACTGTTGCCTATGATTTTAACGTATTTAAAAATTTTGATTTCTTCATCTTACTAGTTAACATATATTCTTCTACATAAACAATCTCCTCATCATTAACTAGAAGAGTGACATGCGTGGAAATTTTTATTTTTGGTGTTTTATTTCATTTCCCCTTTCAACAACAGTTCTAACCTCCTCCACATTAATTGTAACATATTTTTGAGTTTCAATTTCAGCTTTAGCTTCCACATCTTCAAAATAAACATGTTTACCTTTGCTAGATTGACACACCTTATGGATTCTTTAATGATCCCTTGTATGTACTATTGTAGTGTCATGGATTGTTGCTCTTTGCTTCCTTCTCCTTTCTTCTTCTGTCTCTGTATAAAAACTGTTGATCACATTCATAATATTTGGCTCTAGATAATAAATACCCTCTAGCACCATTGAGAGTCTCTTAGCAAAATCCTATCAAAGAAAATACAATATGTCAATAATCAATCATTTATAAAAAATTTAATGATCCTTACAATAATGCATAATGCATAAATATAAATAACCATACTTACAGTGTTATTTGGAATGTTGGTTATCATTTCTTCACACAATGGTGTAGATTCTTCATATATGTCATACTTAATCTTTGAGAGATGATATCTAACATTTTCATGTGACTTGGGCAATTTTGCAAGAACATAAGCGTTGTCTGTATTCAGCACCAAACATATGTCTCGTACTCTGCCCATCACCTCGTATGGTTCACCAAAATTAATCATACCACAATATAGATAGATATGTGTACTATCATCGGTTTCAACATCTTTAACATGGCATGTAAAATTTGTTTTATTTATTTCTCGTGAATTCCTCCATTCAGAAATAATCTTTAATGTACTTGACGGGTCAATTGCTTGACTTTTACGATGTTTCTTAGTTCAGGTCTATTCAAGAGTCTTGATTGACTGTCCAACTGCCATTTTAGATGATGGAATTGGTGTCTTTGTTCCATACATATTCACATTAACCTTCCTTGATACCATCTTCTTGATATATATATATATGTGTGTGTGTGTGTGTGTGTGTGTGTTATTTAATTAAAAAAATACATATTATTTAAAGAAAAATAAAAATAACATATAATTGTTATTAAAAGAAATATAAATAGGAAATATTTTAATTAAAGTATAAATTTAATTTTATACAATTTCATATATTAAACATTTATAAAAAAATTATATAATATATATATATATATATCATAAAACAAGTTATTAAATATAAATTACCAAAAATCTTTGAATAACTATTTCCTATTCTTTAAATTATTGTTAATTATAAAATTTTAATTAGAAAAGGTATTTTTTTTAATTTAATAAATAAGAAAATTCAACCCCCCCCCACCCACCTCTCGGCCTATTGATCTAAATGGATCCAAGAATTCCCTCTAAGTCTTCATAAAACTTTTAAAATCATGCCCAAAGCCAAAATTCCTTTAAAGGATGAAAAAGATTGAAAGAGGGACACCCTTATCCAGGCCAAAAAGCACTATTGGGCAACCCAAAACCCATGAAAATAGAGAAAATGGAGCTATCAGAGGTGGAATAGAGTGATGCATGGTAGCCATTCGATCAGGCCGATCAACAGTCCAGATCGGATCGACAATCATAATCAGGATTCACATAATAGGGATATCGGCACTCAACACAGATATATATAAATTGTGAAGAGCGAATGGCAGAGTCAATTTGGACCGTCGATCAAGCGCGTAGAACGACGGCCCATATCACATTGCAGGATCGTTGTCAGAGCATACAGAGGAGTGCTTTATAATGGCCTAAGAGTTATTGTGATGAGCAATTACGATATATCGCATCGCTGCATCACATCCGAATTGTGTAGAGGAGTGGTTACAACCGGTGGGGTTCATGTGCGATATGCAATATCGCATCAGAACATAAAGCAGCGTCGATATCAATACACCATGTGACATCCAGACCCGATACTAGTATAAAGGAAATTTGATATGATTTCAAGTCTGTAATAGAGCCATTTTAATGTATTTTCCTGATTTGGTTGTATTTCCAAGACACAAAGGGACAGAGCCCTCTCGATATGTGAAATACGACCCTTGGGTAGACCCGATGGGGGATTGAACCTATTTAAAGGACTTTGAAGTCCGATATATCATGTTTTTGCAAATTTTTCTTGTTTTATGCATATTTATCCGTGTTACTAAAAAATGGTCGCGTTTGGGAATCCGATGGAGTTCAAGGGACCCAGGCATTCTTACATTATGGAATCAGTGGACACCTCCCCTTCACGTGTTATGCCATACCTGGGAAATGATGGAAGAGGGATTCGAATAGACAGAGGCCCGGGAGACTGAAGGACAGGAGATGAAACAAACAGGCAACCCAAAAGGGCTTTAAAAGCCACAGACAGAGCACAAACAGGCAGGCAGTGTTCAAAGGCAAATGTTGAGACAGAGTTGGGATAGAGAGCATTAGGGGAGACTATGTACTCATAGAGAACTTGAGAGGTTCAAGTAAACTCTTATTGTTGTATTGTATTGTGTGTGAAGCTCAAATTGAGCTCACTGTTGTAAACAAAACTCTGTTTGAAGACATAATAGAGAGGCCACCACTGAAGGCTGGACCAGGAGATGTAGCCCAGGAGTATTGGGTGAACTCCTTATTAAATTTGATGTGTCATGTGTTATCTATTATGTTTTGTTACTGCTTAATTGTTTGTGCATATTGCAATCTTATCGATCCATTGCATATAACGGCATAGGCTAATCCATGCACATGAGTCTGTAATACCTTATTAATTGTCTTAGATCTCATTTCTAGATCAAGTGGTATCTGAGCCAGGTTGCTAAGGTTAGACAAGCTTGTGCTGGACTATTTATGAATGATAACTAGATCAAATCTTAAATTAGGAGAAGGAGAATTGGTTATATCTAACCCAGAAATTGGTAGAGTCTATACTAGGAGGAAAATGGCAGAAGAAATTCCCTTGGAATCAAACTCTCAGCTCATGGATAGTTTCATGACCATGAGAGCCATGGTAGAAGAAATGTATAGAGAATTCAAGAAAGGTCGAAGTGAAGATTCTTCAACTTCCAAACATGACAAAGGAAGAGAAGGACCTCTTCAAAATGACCATTCTGAAGGCAAAGGGAAAGAAGAAAAGCTTCCAACACCTCCTGATAGTCCTAAAAATAAAAAGAAGAAAGCATCTTTGATTAAATTAGATGTTAAATTTGATTTGCCAATATATGATGGAGAGTTAAATGCAGAAAAGCTAGATAACTGGATTAGACGGATTGATGTGTATTGCAGGGTGAAGAGCATTGATTCAGATAGAAGTAAAATTCAGCTGGCCAGCCTACGCCTTGGAGGAACTACCTTGGTATGGTGGGAAGGCAGAACACAAGCTGACTTGAAGAAGCATGGTAAAATGCTTTCTGTCCAGAGTGAATTTGTTTCTGCAATTAAAAAACAATTCTATCCACTAGCTTATATGTAGCAAGCTAGGATGAGTTGGCAAACTCTTCACCAATTAAAAGGGAAAAGTGTACAAAGCTACACCCAAGAATTTAGAAAAAGAGCTTTGATTCTAGGAATTTCTTTAGACTCGCCTGAAACATTGCTGAAGTATATAGGTGGTCTACACAGTTATTTGAGACATACCATTCTCATGTTTAACATTACTAGCATAGATGAGGTATCTGTTTAGGCTACCCATCTAGAGGCTAGAGGCAAGAATGTGGTCCCATAGATTGGGGGATCATCATAACCCACTACAAGCAAGAACAAGGAAAAGAGGAAGTAGGATTGGAAAGAGAGGAAGGCCAATGATGTACAAAAGGCCAAATCTTCATGCACTCACTACACGAAGGGTGGACAAAATGATGAACATTGTTGGTCTTTGCATCCGGAGCTAAAACCCAAGAAGTTCGATGGCAATAAGAAGAAGGCTGCTACTGTTGTTCAGAAAGATTTGGGGTCAGACTCAGGTGATGAAACAACCATCACAGCCACAGGAATACAAGGTAAAAATTCTGAAGCATATTCTAGTAATTTTGCCCAAACTATTGATAGTGAAGAAAATGAGAGAAGAGTACGTGAGCTTTTTCATATTAGAGTTATTTCTAAGTATCAAAAGATCAATACTTTGTTTGATAGTGGCTCACAAGTAAACTTAATATCTGAAGCAATTTTAAAGAAACTCGGATTACTAACCACACTTCAGAAGAAGCCATGTCCGTTGGGTTGGTTATGTGATAAAGCAAAGCTACAAGTGACTAGACAATGTAAACTTAGGTTTGCCATTGGTTCAAAATTTGTAGATGAGGTTGAGTTAGATGTAAATTCCTTCGATATATGTGGAATTGTCCTTACTTGTATGATAGAAAAGCAATTTTCTATAGAGCAGAAAATAAGTATCAACTTGTTAAACATGGAATAGAATATATTGTAAGAGCTCACAAACTCAAAAATAATTATACTCTCATAAACTCAGGGTAGATGAAAAGGATTGTAAATTAATGCAATCAATTTTCACTGATGGTTGTAAAGGAAAAGAAACCTGAAGAAACCAATGTACTTGAAGGCTGTGATGCTAAACAACAAGCTAATTTAGAAAAGGTTGTTTCAGAATATGATATATTATTTCAAGAACCTAAAGGTATGCCACCAAAAATGGAAATTGTACATGATATTAATTTGCAGCAAGATGCTCCATTGCCTAACATTGGAATGTACATGTTATCCACTTTAGAGAATGTAGAAATAAAGATGTAGGTACAGGAGCTTCTCAAGAAAGGGTTGATAAGACCAAGCACATCACCATGCGGATCTCCAATCATGTTTGTGAGAAAGAAGGATGGTTCGTGGAGGATGTGCATTGACTACAGAGAACTGAATAAACTAACGATAAAGAACCCTTATCATATTCCTTGCATAGATGATCTATTAGATCAGCTGAAAGAGGCTATTTACTTTTCCAAGTTGGACCTACGTAGTGGTTACCATCAAGCCAGAGTAGTAGCAAGATGCATGGAAGATTGCTTTCAAAACAAAGCAAGGGCTATATGAATGGCTATTTATGCCTTTTGGCTTAACTAATTCTCCTTCCACTTTGATGAGAGTAATGAATGATGTACTCAAACCTTTTATTGACGATTTTGTAACTGTGTATTTGGATGATATTCTTATATTTAGTAAAACATGGGAAGAACATTTGAAGCATGTGAAGCAAACTCTAGATGTTTTGAAAAAGGAAAATACCTATGTTAAATTATCAAAATGTGAATTTGGTAAAACATCTTTGAATTATTTGTGTCATATTCTAGAGGGTGGTGAATTGAAGATAGATCCCTCTAAGGTTGCAGTCATTGTAAACTGGCCTAAACCCAAGTTTGCTACTGAGGTTAGAAGCTTCCTAGGGGTAGCACAATATTGGAGAAAATCTATTGTTAACTTTTCCTTAATTGTAGCTCCCTTACATGCTTTGACATGATTGAACAAGGTGTTTCAGTGGGGAGGAAAACAGCAGAAAGCCTTCGACACCTTGAAAGTAAAAATTAGTACAACACCAGTACTAGCATTGTTGAATCTTCAACAACCATTTGAGATCGAAACAGATGCCAATGATTATCCCTTCAGAGCAGTGTTGATGAAACATGGTAAACCCATATGCTATCATTCTGAGACTTTTAATTTTGCAGTAGTTAGTTATCCTACATATGATAAAGAATTGTATGCATTAGTCTGGAGTGTGAAAAAGTGGAAGCATTGTTTAATGGGCAAAGAAATAGTAATACATACTGATCATCAGCCACTTCAGTATTTACACTCACAAACTAAATTGCAGCAATCAAGACACTATAGGTGGATGGGTTTCCTATAGCAGTTTCATTTAGTCATCATATATAAAAGGGCATACACAATAAAGTTGTAGATATGTTGTCCAGACCAATCGTAAATGCATCCACTATACTTAAGCATAACTCAGTAATGCATGAAAGCTACATTGAATAATATACTCAAGATATAGAATTTAAAGATGTATATGCAGCTTTAAGTAATGGCAAAAAGGTAGAAGAAAAGGATTACTATATTCAAGACCAACTCTTGTATCATTTTTTAAAGCTATGCATTCCACAAACAGAGAGAATTAATATAACTAGGGAAACACATAGTTCTCTGATATCAGGTCATTTTGGCGTAAGTAAAACAATTGCACAACTACAAAGATACTGCTATTGGCCAAAAATGCATGAAACAATTTCTAGATATGTAAGAGGGTGTGCCATGTGTGCTAAAAGCAAGCCCAACAATACAAAACTAGGCTTGTACACTCCATTGCCAGTCCCTTCCCGTCCTTGGGAAAGTGTTTCCATGGAATTTGTTGGGGGATTGCCAAAACATAGAAAGGGAAATGACTATTTATATGTTATTGTGGACAGGTGCAACAAAATGTGTATTATAATACCTTGTAATAAGAAGATTACAGCTTAGCAAACAACGAAATTGTTCTTTCAGCATGCCTGGGTACATTTTGGGTTACCCACTTCCATAGTATCTGATCGAGATTGTTGATTTGTTGGGAAGTTTTGGTCAAGTCTGTAATGGACACCAGACTGAAGAAAAGCACAACCTTTCATCCATAAATAGATGGCCAAATAGAGGTAGTCAACAGTACAATGATCCAGTTGCTCAGGGGTTATTGCAGCAAGCATCCTAAGCTTTGGGATGAACATTTATGTGTGCAACATGCTTGCAACCGTGCTAAACATTATTCTACAAAGAGATCTCCTTTTGAGACCTGTTTTGGTTTTATACCATGGTCTCCCTTGGATTTTGTCTTTGAAAAAGACATAATAGTTGCTAGACACAGTGATGTGGATAAAGCAACCAGATTCATTGAACAAATCCAAGGGATTCACCAAGTAGTGCAGGAACAGTTGGAAAAGAGCTGAGCCAAATACAAGGCAACACATGATAAATACAGAGTGGAGCACAACTTCCAAGTTGGCGATCAAGTCTGGCTGTATATTAGCAAGGACAGAATGCAAGGTGAAGGAAAGAAGCTCAAGCCAATAAGGTATGGGCCTTTTAAGGTACTTGAGAAAATTGGTGAGAATATTTTTTGCCTTGATCTACCAACATATATGCACATCTATTCAGTAGTAAATGTAGAAAATTTAAGATTGTTCAAACCTTCATTAATTGAAGATACTGAAGAGCAAAGTCAATTCTCTTCCATTGATGATTTGTTGCCTGAATACCTCAATGAGCTGTAGCAAGATATAGTTCTAGATAGGAAGGTGAGGAAAACACGTAGAGGAGATGTTGAGTACCTAAGGATTGGACTCAAAGGTTCAAAACCTAGCAGTGCAAAGGGGATAGAGATTAGACAAGTGAGGCAGTTGTATCCTCACTTGATTGATGCTTGAAAACCAACTTTTGGTGGTCCAAAAGCCTTTTTCATTGGGAAGGCGTGATCCAAATGGATCCAAGAATGCCCTCAAACTTTTAAAATCATGCCCAAAGCCAAAAATCCTTTAAAGGATAAAAAATATCGAAAGAGGGACACCCTTAGCCGGGCGGAAAAACACTATCGGGCAGCCCAAAACCCGTGAAAGCAGAGAAAATGTAGCTATCAGAGGTGGAATAGGGTGATGCACAGTCTAGCCGTCCGATCCACCTAATCAATGGTCCAGATCGAATCGACAATCATAATCAGGACTCGCAGAACAGGGATATCGGCACTCAACACACACATATATAAATTGCGATGAGCAAATGGCGAAGTAAATTTGGACTATCAATCAAGTTCACAAATTGACGACCCATATCACATAGCGAGATCTCTGTCTAAGCATATAGAGGAGCCCTTTATAATGGTTCGAGGGTTATTGTGATGAGCGATTGCGATATATTGCATCGCTTCATCACATCCGAACTACGTAGAGGAGTGGTTATAATCGGCGGGGGTCATGTGCGATATGTGATACCGCATGGAAACATAGAGCATAACTGATATCAATACACTGTGTGATGTCCAGACCTGATAGCAGTATAAAGGGAATTTGATATGATTTCAAGTCAGCAAGAGAGACATTTTAATGTATTTTCATGATTGGTTGTATTTCCAAAACACAAAGGGACAAAGCCCTCCCGATATGCAATATGAGACCTGTGGGTAGACCCGATGGGGGATTGAACCATATTTAAAGGACTTTGAAGTCTGACATGTCATGTTTTGGTGGATTTTTCCTCTTTTATGCATATTTCTCTATGTTACGGAAAAACAACCGCATTTGGGAATCTGATGGAGTTCAAGGGACCCAGGCATTCTTACGTTATGGAATCAGTGGCCACCTCCCCTTCAGGCATTATGCCATACTTGGGAAATGTTGGAAGAGGGATTTGAATGGACAAAGGCCTGGGAGATTGAAGGACAAGGAGATGAAATGAATAAGTAGCTCAGAGTGGCTTTAAAAGCCATAGACAGGGAGTAAACAGGCATCGAGTGTTCAAAGGAAAATGTCGAGATAGAGTTGGGACAGAGAGCATTAGGGGAGTCTGTGTACTATAGAGAACTTGAGAGGTTCAAGTAAACTCTCATTACTGTATTTTGTTGTGTGTGAAGCTCAAATTGAGCAAGTACCATTGTAAACAAAACTTTGCTTGAAGACATAATAGAGATTCCACCACTAAAGGCTGGACCAGGAGATGTAGCCCAAGAGTATTGGGTGAACTCCTTATTAAATTTGTTGTGTCATGTGTTATCTACTATATTTTGTTACTGCTTCATTGTTTGTGCATTTCGCAATCCTATCGATCCATTGCATATAATGACATAGAGTAATCCATGCACATGAGTCTGTAATACCTTATTGATTGTCTTAGATCTCATTTCCAGATCACCTGCAGCCCATTGGCCACTGGCCGGGGACTTGGACAAGCTGAGCACCAAAAAATAAATTAATTAATTTTAAAAAATAAATTATTATAAAAAATAAAAAACAATTTTAAAAAATCATTTAAAAAAGAACTATAATTATTTTTTAAAAAATTTAAAATAAAATAAAAGTAAAAACTATGTTTCAATTAAGAAAAAATCTAAATTAAGGACTCCCTCAGATGATAGAATTTGTGAGATTTGTGATACTAGGAAGTTGGAAGATGAACAACACTTCCTTTTAGCCTTTCTGACTCTTGCCCACATCTGCTCTAAATTCCCTATTGTTAGCTACACCTCCAATCTTCTTGACTTATTAAGCCAACCCAATGATAGAAATCTTGGAATGCTTCTTTCCCTGCTCTTTTGTCACATAAATAACATTTTGAAGAATGACAATTAGACTCTCTTTTCTTAAAGTCCGATAGATCACATTGGTCTTAGTGGATGTTAATCATCATCATCATCATCAATAAATAAACAATCAGTTAAAAAAAAAGTAAACTTTTTCTTAAAAAACCAATATAAATGGTTTTAAAAATTATTTAATTCATTTTTTTTGCATGTTTGTAAAGAAACAAAAAGAGTAAATGGATTTTTCCTATTGAAACAATTATTTATTTTTATTTTTTCCTTGCAAGAATTGAAATGTTTCCCAAATGAAAAAAATAATAATAATAATAAATAACACCCATTTTTCATTTCAATGGCCTAAAAATAAAAAATAAAAATATCTTAATTTTTGTCCTAAAAATCCTACAAATTTGATCTTTTTTTCGTCTTCTTCGCTATAAAAATATTAAAAAATAGAGTTTTTTATGTGGTTTTTCCCATGAAACAACAAATTTCCCGAAATTCTTCTTTAAATTGTCAAAATAGAATGGAAGCTAACGTTTCAAATGTGAAAAACACACATTGAATGTGCTATCAATGACAATGCATCTCCTCCACAAAATCGCTCCAAAATTTTTAACAAGACCCAGAAGACTTGATGTGATGTGACAAATAGAAGCAATGAATGTTATTTTATAGTGATGATTGTGGGATTTGTTTAGTATTTCTTGGATGCGAGATTAAAATTAAAATTAAAAAAATTAATTTATAGTTAATATTATATGTTTATATTAGTTTTCATTCGTTATGGGATAAAAAAGTAAAATATTACTTATCAAAATTATTTTAGTTACATAGTTAATGTTAGATAATTAAATAGAAAAATTATTTTAATTTCAAAGAAATGCATTAAATGAAAATTTATGTGGATATTTTGAATAGAAACTAGGGTGAAAATTTTCAAGATGAAAAGTTTAGTAATTTGTTTTCAAGTAAATTTTAGACGAAAGTTTTGGAGGGAAACTTTTCGATGAAAAATTTTTGGGGGGAAAAATTTAGAGGGAAATTTTCAATCTCTAAGCTATACATTATCATTGGGAGAGAGTGAATTTGTATCATTTGAAATCTTCTGGTTCAAGGTCATGGATTCTTTTGATAGTGAAGTTTTTCTTTTTCTAGCATCAACATCTTCATCATGCAACAATTCTATTCATTTTGATGAATGTAACTGGAATTCTTTCACTATGAATAGATAGATAAATTTTCCACTTGGTATTAATCCTAAGGATGATGAGACAAGCATTGATGAATGTAAGCAAAAAGAATTTCCTATGAATAGAGAGACCAATTTTCAACATAGTCCTAATCCTAAGGATTATGAGAGCACCACTAACGAAGAGCGGGATGAATAATTTCAAGTAAATAAAAAGTCAGATTTTCCACTTATTCCTAATCCTGAGGATTATGGGAGCACAGCTGATGAAGGGGGGATGAAGAATTTCCAGAGTCAAATTTTTGACATAGTCCTAATCCTAAGGATTATGAGAGCACCTATGATGAAGAATTTCCAAAGTCAAATTTTCCATATAGTCCTAATATTAAGGATTATGATAACATTACTAAGGATGGGGAGAGAGAGGATAAACAATTTCTAGTAAATAGAAATTGAAAGTTTCCACTTAGTCTTAATCCCAATGATTATGAGACCACCGCTGATGAAGGGGAGGATGAATAATTTCCTGCAAATGATAATTTGACTATGAATAGAGAGTCATATTTTCCATGTAGTCATAATCCTAAGGATTATGCGAGAAGAAGTTATGAGGAGGAGGATGAGGAGTTTCTTGCAAATGATAATTTTAGAGGCACATATGTGATGCATTTTCTCTAAGTGAGTGTTTCAAAGGCACTCATAGTGACGATGAATTGAATCCTCCAAGGGAGGATTTCAAAAGAAGAGATGAAGATGGTGAAGGATTTCGTCCGAGTCAGGATTTCAAAAGCGCAAATGTTGGTAGTGAAGAATTTCCTTCAAGTGAGGATGGTAATGAATATTTTCCAAGAAATGATGGTGATGGATTTTCTAACTATGTTCAAAATGATCATAGTAAGTATATTATTCCTCCTAATGATGATGAAAATTCTTCTACAAAGAATAATGAAATGGTGGAGATGTTGCAATAAAATATTGTATATAGAAGTAGGAGTGGGCCATTTCATATTAATCGAAAATATTCTAGTTATACAAGGTTTAGGATAGAATATGTCATCTATAGAATTTTTATCGGTGATCTGATTTCAAGTGAATGTTGTCAAAAGGATTTCTTGAAACATATGGATTTCAAGTTTTTTTTGGAGCAAAGGAAGAGATATTTTTCAATGAATAAAAGCATGAAAAATTCATTTTTAGTGGGTTGCATGTAATCCACACTAGTAGGTTATGATTAGAATATTGGGAATGTATTGGTCTATAGAAAGGGTTCCAGAATGTTGCATTTAATTGGTAATTTTCATTTGTTAAGAATCCAAGAAAGACTCAAAAAAGATCCTACATATTATTAAGAAGTACGTTATAAAAGAAAGGTTAGATCATCAGTAATTACTGCAATAACATGGATGAAATATGTATTTTCAAAGCATGGAGACTGTATGCCAAATAAAGACACAATACAAATTCTAGATAATTTCTCAAGACGAGAAATCTATATCTTATATAGAGAATACGTAGAAGGTGTAGAAGGAGATGGTAATTTTATTACATATTCATATTTTACAAGGATATGGAAAAATGAATTCAACAATGTTCATATTCCTAAGAAGACAAGGATGGGGGTTTGCAATACATGTGATTCTCTTAAATAAAAAATGGATAAATGTCAAGGGGAAGAAAGAGGTATGGTTTCATAACATTATTTTTAAAAATTGGATAGTTATCAACTATGACAATATATTTGTTAATATATTTCTTTTATTTTATGTGCAGATTCCATTATCAAAGCACTTCAAGAGCATCACAATTAGCAAACAAGTGAAAGACAAAAATTGTATAAGCATCGCAATAAGTGTTATGATAATCCAAATAAATATTTGTGTTTGATAATTGATGGCATGGACCAAAAGAAAAAACTTCTGCCACATTTTGTTTGCATACCAAAAAATTATAGGAGGAAAATTTTATTTAGCTGCACATGGCTAGTTGTATGGTCTATAATGGGAAGATGTTCTCAAGAGTCTGCCTCATAGCTCCAAATATTCATAATGATGTAAATCTTACCATAACTATAATCCATGATGTGCTTTTTCATTGGTCTGGTATTCTTCCTTAATTTTTGTATTTGCAATTAGACACCACAAGCTGTGCAAAAAAAAATCAAGTTCTTTTTGGATGTCTAAACATGTTTGTTGAATTGGAAATTTTAAAAAAGGTAAAGGTTGGTTTCCTTCTTGTTGAGCACACTCATGACGATACTGATCAGATGTTTAGTCGTTTTCATTAACACTAAGGAGGAAGGATGTTGGGAGCCTGCCATCATTAATTGAATATATTAAGAAATCATACATTCTATAGCCTATTTTCCATGTGTTGGAAGAAACTATTGACATCTGAAGGTTTATTCTGGGATCACATGGTGAGGAGAAATGCATTGAACAACTTAATGAAATTAGCTTCTAACATCAATTTTGTATCGAGAAAATTGATGGAAAAACACTTATATGGGGCAAGACGTATTCAATTGTTGCAGAATAAAGGTCGTCATCAAGTTTAGCATTTTTGAAGTTCATTCCAGATCATCTAATATTTGCATCAAATATAACATTATTACAATTAGTTTCTAAACTCCATAATGCGTGAAGGCATAAGAGAGAGATAAATTATTATGAATGTCTGAAAGAAATAAAAAGATTATTAGAGATACATATGAGTACTTTTATGTTGCTAATTCGTTTTGGTGGGAGAATTTTTTCAATAATCAAAGTGATATCATTTCAAGATTAGGAAATGAAGACACACTTTTTAAGGTCCATTTATTTAGCCACGAAATATGTCAAATTAATAGGAGGAAAGACACATTGTTGAACAACAACAATCTGAAGGAATTATTAATTCTTAACAGGTAGAGGAAAGAGAAATATCTATTGGTTGTATAAGATCACATTCATAACATGAAGCCATGGAATATCTTTACAAGAGTTCTATGTAGGATGTTACAAAGGGTGGAATGATAGAAATATTATCATATGGAGATCCACTTGCCTATCCATTCTGGGTTTCCAAGGTTATAAAATTAATTAAATAAAATGAATATATTACAGTTGTTGAATTACATTTGTATGCCACAAATATCCACCCATTCAATGGTGTGTACAAGCGAGAGATGCTAGTTGATAAACAAATTGGCAGAAAGAGAAAAAAGGGCACATATATAGATCACCACTACACAAACATCTTAAAACCGTAGGATGTTTACATACTTGTCTATGACTTCAATTTAACAAAGAGAGTAACTCTTTGCTTTAAGACCATAGATATTTTGAAGAAGTTGATGCCAGAAGAAATGATGTTGAGATGGGAGTCTGCTAAACCTGGTCGTAGTTCTAGAAGACTTCTG
Organism: Pinus taeda; assembly: GCA_000404065.3. Taxonomy (NCBI): domain Eukaryota; kingdom Viridiplantae; phylum Streptophyta; class Pinopsida; order Pinales; family Pinaceae; genus Pinus; species Pinus taeda. The sequence goes on from APFE031213628.1 coordinate 156,971, forward strand.
AAACCTGAAATGGTGGGCATGCACGTTGACTCAAGTGGGGCTCTAGTTGATGAAAGAGAAGAATATGGGTCATCTTCATATGCATCTAGTCATTCATCTGAAGATGTAGATTCTGATGGTGTGCAATAACCTATGGATGATTTTGAATAAATGTCTACGACATTTTATGTAAATGACGTTTGCATGGTAACTTGAAATAAATATTTTGACTTCCATATGATCTTACGTGAAATTATGAGTCATTTTTATGTTTTTTGGATTATGTGTTTTAATTACAAAGAATTTATATCTTTAGAGATGTTTGCATGGTAACTTGAAATAAATATTTTGACTTCCATATGATCTTGAATGAAGTCATGAGTCATTTTGATGTTTGTTGGATTATGTGTTTTAATTAAAAATAATTCATATCTTTAGAGATGTTTGCATGGTAATTTAAAAAAAAAAATTGACTTCCATATGATATTACATGAAGTTATGGGTCATTTATATGTTTGTTGGATTATATGTTTTAAATATGAAAAATTCATCTCTTTAGAATATCCACAATGCAATCCGAGGGGCTTCATTGCAGAGAAATATCATACCACGTGGGTTGATATAGGGGGATATATATTGAATAAAAAATTACTTAATATATTGGAGGATATATAGGGGGTAAAGGGTTTTCATATTAGAAAATATAAAAAATGGAGCTTAAAGTTAACGAGAAACTATAAAGGGGTATAAAAAATGTTAATGAAAAATTAGATACATACAATATCTAGTGAAATTAGGGGTTTTTTAATTTGGCAAGTTATATTAATTTCATATTAGTAGGGGGTTAAATAATGTTATTTTTAGAGGGATTTTTCCATATGTAGTCAAATTAAAAGTATTGTTTAATATGCAACAAACACACATGATATGAGAGAGGTTCACTGAGTGAATCCCCAGTGAATGTAATAATGAATTACAAAAATAAATTGTATATGATATTCAATCAACCAAAGTTGATATTTTGATTAAAAGTAAAGAAATATTGCAAATTAATGTTGAATTTTTAAATTATATAGTGATATTTACATGATATTATTTATTGTTATCATTTGGTATAAGATAGTTTTCAAATTGTTGAAATTTTAATGCCTCATTATAAGGGACACTTTGTTTTGATAGTTGATTTTTAGGTTTCTATTGCAATATGATGAGTTGCCTTAGGTTAAAATTTGAAAATAGCTATAGTGTTACCCTTTAAAATAAAAATTACTCTTAGAATAATAAATCTTTCATTTACTTGTTCATTTTTAAAAATTGTTTTAATAATATAATTTGTCCATAATTTCATGGTTAAAATATGTTAAAAACCAAAGGTCTTTAATTCCATGGTTGAAAATTTGTCAAAACCTTAAGGTTTTTCTGAGTTATGATATTTTATCTTTAATGCTATTGTTGAAAACAATTACAATTTTAGGGTTTTTTAGAGTCAAGATATTATACCTTTAACAACATGGATGGAAATTGTTGGAATTATAAAGATTTGAGACATGATATTTTATCTTTAACATCATGTCCAATAATTGTTGGAATTTTACACTTTTTCAAAGTCCTCATATTTTATCTTTAATTCCATTGCTAAAAAGTGTCAAAATTGTAACCCAATTATTTTATTTTTGTTCCAGCATCAACACTTATTTTTTTAGGGTGTTTTTTTCATCCACTTTGCAAAAAACAATTGGTTCTTACTTCCATTTAATTTATTTTTTGAAAATTTACCCTAAAAAAGCATCGTTATGACATACACAATTTTCATTTTTGGGTTATTTTTTCTTGTTTTTTGGGGGTTTTTGGGCTAGAGTGCCCATTTTGAGGAAATAGTTCCCATTTGATTGGTAACTATATTGTAAGAAATAATTCCACTAGTTGTAGTTTCTACTGCTTGATATATATATATATATATCAATCTGTGTGTTTGTGAATGATATCAAAAATCTCTTGAATGAGTCTTCATTTTCCGATATGATAAATACAATTGATAATGGAAATCATGAATGGATATTTATATTCATATTTATTCTCATATAACTAGATTCTACATACAAGAAATATTTTTACAACGGAAAGATGGTTCTTTTATTTTGAAGGACATTGATTTCTTGACAGACCTAATCATTGACTGTGAATATTTAGTGAATTGTCAAAACACCCTCGTCCATGTTATATGTTGATATGATCAGTTGATGCCGGCTCTACCTTCCAATTGAGCAAAAGTTACTGCTCTTTTCTTGATTTTCTATGGTGAAATCTATTGGGACATGAAAACTGTATGATTTCTCTTCATTTAATGCTTCATTTATCATTCATCCTTATAAGATTATCTCTGTTTATAGACTAAAATGAGGAAAATATCAGTTAAAGTTGGAAGAAACTATTTGTTGATAAAATAGGAAAATTTAGTATGAAAAACTGATTCTTTGTTCTCTTTGTATGCAGGGATGTGAATGGGAAAAAATTGTTCAGTTGGCAAGACAACACGAGGCCATAAAGGGGAAAATCCACAATGTTTGGGGTAGACAAGGAAGTGGAAGATCAGTTTGAATACATACGTTTTATCATATGATCAGATTTTATATTGAGAAATCCTTAGGACCACCTGATCCTGAGGATTCACTTCTATCCAAGTTTCTCTTTTATGTTATATAGGGCAAAAAGGAAACTGGATACAAGTTCAGACTGTTAATGTGTAATTATTCATTTTTGAAGCAAAAACATTGTTAATTCAGTGACTCTGTCAGCTATTACTTTAAAGTTAATGAAAGAAGGTTGCACTTCATACATCTTCGTATTCTAAGTTTTTATTAAGCAGAGGCTTCTGGCGACTCTGGACCCAGTCACAAGAAGTTCCACTGCTCCTTTGTGTTATAGTTTATATTCAGTCTTTGTAATTGATTTAATGTTTATTTATCTTATTTATCTTCAAGATTTGTGATATTGATTTATACTGTTGTTCACTTAGATTTATATTGAATATGTGAGATACTTAAGTAGTGCCTTGATTAGAATGAGTGAATGTGTGCTTGATTGATATTCAATTGAACAGATGTTATTATAGATCTTGAGAGACAAGATTGATTAACTTCTATGAATTGCAATATATAATGTTTACCATTTAGGAACCCTTTATCGCTGTTCTTGCTCACTTACCAATTGTCGTGCAAATTACCGATAGTTGATTGCTATTCATTTATTATTGTTGTTCAATTGAGTAATGCAGATTGATTTGGGTTGTTATAGATTGGTAGTGTTGTTCAATAAGCATAGCTGCTTTACTTGATTAAGTGTGATTAGTCTCAAGCTTATTTGAATGATTCTCAGTGTAATTCTCATTTTCATTCAGTTCCAATTGGTTTTAGAACAACTTGTATAGAATTACATAGGGTGTTGTGAGCATTCATTTCATAAATAGTTCTTTGCAGAGTTGTATGAATTTAATTGAAGAATTAGCCTTTAATGATTGCAACGATTCATCATTTGATAACCTCTAGCTTCACTACACATACTGTGTTGGCTCTCTTGGAATAGAAATACTTACCTTGGGTTGACAACTAATGTAGGGATTAAGATTGCCTATAAAAAGACATATTAGTGAGCCAACACTTTGGCGTTGTTACCGGGGAGAGTGTTTAAAGTGATTGATTTTATTTCTTTGTTGTAGGAGAACTGGGCTTTAAAAACAGAAGGTAAGAACCTACGTACCTAGCAAGTAAAGTTCTTTCTTACCTGCCCGCTTTACAGGAAAATCTTAGAGGTTAAATAGGAATTTGTTTTATGAATGACTAGAAATAGAATGATATAGAAAGAGTAGAATCCTCCACCAAAACTCACAAAACCAAAAGGATCGGTGAACCTTGGGAGAACGATCTTTATAGAAAAAATCATAAGAAGAGCAAAGTCTTAAGCATTGGTAGGATTCCAGGCTATACCTGGAAAAAGTTCTACTACTATCCTCAAGTGGTAGACTCACAATTTGCAACTCATGCTGATATTCAAAGCCAAGTAGGAGGATCGAAACAGAGTTTTCAAGCTATAATAAGCCTACACTCTGATCCTTTACAAGAGGGAAAATACTATAACTTACAAAAAGGAAAAAGAGAAACTAGTGGGGCTACTAAAGCAGAACCACAACTGTCTAAACAAGGATCTCCTAAGATTCTAGGTCTAGGGAGTGCTGTAAAGCCATCTTAGGTTGCTAACTCTCTATTTATTATCGAAGCACCCCTTGAAATCCATGAAGATTATTGGCATATATTTGATCAAATGGCAGATCAACAACCCTAAGGTCAAACCTCGACATTAGAATACCCCATAGTCGACTAGGTGGCCAATGCCCATATGAAGGCTATTGCTTTCTAGAACATCCCAACCTTCCATGGGATGATCACACATGATCTTGATGCTTTCCTGTTTGAGTTTGATGTCCTCTGTAGAGGGTATGACTATACCACCAACCCCCAAAAATTGAAATTATTCCCTTCCACTCTTAAAAGGGCAGCTTTAAGATGGTTTATGGGTCTAGGTGGGTGAACCATAAATTCTTGGGATGAAATGAAAACCTCTGTCTTTAAAAGATATCAGGACTTTTGTAAAACTAGGGAACTGAAAGATGAGATTTTCAAGATGACTACAAAAGATAATGAAACACTAGAAGAATATGTAGAATGATTTAATTATAATTTACATAGATATTCACACATTGCCCTACCAAAAGAAGTCTGACAAGCTATATTGATTCAAGGAATGAAAGAGGAATTGGTAGAAACTCTAAACTTAATGGCAAAAGGGGATATTTCTCAGGAAGAGTATGATGAAAGTATTCATTTGTGTATCAGGTGTTCACGGGGGAGCACACGTACAAGAGCAGTTAGCTGAGATCCAATGAGCAGAGCAAGAAAACCACCTATTAGAGGTGTAACATGGATGGAGATCGGCAACCTCCTGGGAGATTTTAAAATGGATATCATGGGCACTCTTACAACACAGCTAGATGTCCTACAAGCTAAGCAAAAACAAGATTTAGCATAAAAAATTGGCCATCTTCCACCCATGTTGTTGAAATAATCACAGCCAACGGAATGCCCATTAGACATGGTTTAGATGTGCGCCATTTGTACTAAATATCATGACACTGAACAATGTCCATCATTACCCGAGTTGAAAGCAGTATTCAAAGAAGTAGAGGAGGAAACATAATCAGTATGTTTGATGAACCGGTGTCAACAATGGAGAGCTAAACCTATAGGTATGTCACAAGACACATCCCAATTTTTTCCTTCCTCACAGTCTAATAAATAGAAAAACCTTAGGGTAGCCTAGCAAGGCCAATCACCCAACCCAAACTAGAAAATCTACCCTTCCTTATGACATCCTAGCTAGCACAATCTTTTCTAGGAAATGGTTGGCCAAATTCACCTTTTACTCTTGTCTCGCAAGGAAATCCCTATCAATCCCAATGGCCTCCTGGTGAGAGCTAGTATTGCAGCAAGAATTCTACAACTCTTGGGCTACCAAGTTTACTTTTTTCAACCCGGCAGTTCGTAAGAAACTTGGAAGCGTCGGTGTTGTATGCACAAGTAATAGTTCTCACTATAGATTGTCACTTGGTCAGCTAGCACGAGATCACTAGGATTTCAAGCCAAATTCTATAGATTTAAGAAGAATCTCTATGTGTGATGAAAGGAAAGAGAGGTTACTCTACAGATGTTGTTCTAATCGCAGAAAGGAGAAAGACTAGAATGTAAAGCGAAACCTAGTAAACCCTAACTAACAAGATAATTTTACCGTTGCCAAAAACACTATGAAAACCATAGAGGAAATGCCATTACCTAATCAAGGAAGTAAACAACATCTAACCATGCAATTGCTATATGTAAATAAGAAGAAAACATATTTTTGGATTTTTATGTGTTTTTATGTGAATTTAACATGCATCTAATTTATTGTGTGTGAGTGTGGCAGCGAACAGGTCACGTTAGAGGGAATGTTTGGAGCTTGGGAGGATGTAGGATGGTGTGGATGGGTCCTAGCATGTCTTAGGTAGCCTTTTGGAGTCTTTTACCACACTCGGCCTTCAAAAGAAAGCATACAGGAAAAACTACAGGAGGACATAGGAAAACTACAAGACGAATACAGGGAAACTACAAGAGGCCTACAAGAGGAGGCTGCGAGCAATTTTCGCTGTTTTGAGGGTGTGAAAGTGGGTGGAAAAGGTGGATGAAGGTTGGAATGAGGTTTTAGGGAGCCTAAGGTCTACCATGAACCACCAGGAGAGAGAAAGATGATTGGGTTTGCTCAAGGAGAGAGGAAGAAGTTCTATGAAAAATGAAGGAAACTAGGGAAGAATTGAGGTGAGGTTTGGGAGACTGATAGGGCATGAATCAGATAGAGGGTGTGATTGTTGGTAAGCTGGTCTATTTCTAGAAGATATCTGCTACATATAAACTGACAATCAACCAAGAAAATCAAGCAACCGATGAAATGAGTGCATCCTAGGAAAACAAAGTTTTGCATTAAAGTGGCCTAAACTATGATGTAAGAAGGAAATGCTGAGAAATGTTGTAAGAAAGGAAAGAATGCAAAAGAACTATTGAAAATTAGGAAGTGAACATGATAAGGGCAGTCTAAAGCAAAGAAAAACTGGACTATCAACCTACTAGAGAGCTGCAAACACTAGAAGTCATAGGAATGAGGAAAATATGTGGTTTTGGGGTAGCAAGAGAGTCTTTGCTTCAAATCATGGTCCGAGAGGGAGGAAGAGAGGACAAGGCACTGTTAATAGCCTTTTGAATCTTCTCTAATCATTACTTAATCTACTACAAAAATCACAAATGGAATCAAGCTAGTAAATCATCAAAAGCAACCTATTCTTAACCATAAGAGAAATACATCTAACAACAAACTAATCTACATACTAAATTAAAGCACACAAATAAAAGTAAAGAGAGGCTTGGCTGCTTGGATTGGGTCATAACCCAAGAGCTTTAGCCCCCTAAGGTAACTTTGTAGTAGCTCAAAGAGGATTCCATCTTCATTATCAAAAAGTAGCAAGATTACATAAAACTATCATAAAATAGTAAGCTCGAAATTTGAGAAGAGTTTACATAACAAAAAAGTCAACCCTGGTGAAGACCTAGGCCTTTCTACTTATACATTTGAAGTTACCAGTAGCTTCCTTAAAATCAAGGAGGCTTGGCTCCTAAAACTCCAGATAACTATCAATCATTTTCCACTTGCTTCGCTGCCTTCTAGTACATGATTTGGCTGCTTGTACTCCGAGCTGGATGAAGGGGAATTTGAAGTGAGGAGCAATAAATGAGGGGGATTCCATCCTATAAGTCCTCTCCTCTATCTACTTCAAGTTATTGCTACAGTTGGACCAGTAAATCCTTTACTTTTACCTCAAAATCCATCAATAATCTGCATTAAATACATGTTAGACCACATGGAATAATAACTAATTCAACTCACCCTATAAGCATAAATATAATCAGAAAATCATACAATAATCTAAGATAGTGGTTGATTTGACTAGGTTAGGAGGTAAAATGAGCCCATATAATTACCCATTTATGAGGCTCATCATCACCCCCTACTGAAGGTGTTGCTCATCCTCTGAGCAACCTAGTCAATCTCTTCGTCTTTCATGGCCTTGGTGGCCTTCCTAGCATTCCAGGATTTTGATATGGTCTCTTCATGTTCTCCATAAAATCCTGCCTTTCTGCTATGTCCTTCCACTGCTCCTTCTCTTCTCCTTCTCTTATACCTTCTAACATGCCTAATATGAGTGGAGGACTCAATTTGAGGCCAATCCAGTTGACCTTCAGCCTTTTCATGGAGTGCTTGTACATTGGCACTATTTTCAATGTGTCCTTCAACCTCATGGGGGAATGGTATTCTCTAATCTGCAAGCTGTGTGGTAGGGTGTTCCATCTTCTCATGCATGCATACACACAGTCATCCCCAAGTAGCCTAAGAATATCTTCAAAGTGTGCAATGGCTTGTTCCTGATTCCCTAGATATTTGGGGACAATTTGAGGATCATTTGCTAGCAGGTTGTGTGTGCTGATGAGTGCCATTGGATATGATGTCTCAGATCTTATCATAAATGGTTCATTCTGCTCTCTTATTAACAATCGTTTCACTTTTGCTACCCTCAATTATTCATGGTTGATCCATGATGCCATGGCCATTAATTGTAGATCCCCTAGCTTGGCATTGGGGTCCTACACATTCAGGTCTGTGAGGGCCATGTTGTGTATATGGAATTCTGCCATCTTTTCTTTTTCCTCGGATGTGCTTTGGTCACACAAATCCATGAACTTCCTGTAGTCTTAGAAAGGCATTATGCCTCTTTGTGCCAAAGTTTTTATTTAGAATCAAATCCATTGATATTTCAGATAGATGCCATAAGATTTGGTTGGTGTTCTGCATTGCAATGCTTCCATGGATAAGCTAGCCATGTGTGCCAAATGAGTCTCTTTCTCCTGCAGTTGCCTCCTTAGTAATTCATTCTCATTCTCAAGGTGGCTTCTTGTGATGGCTTCTTTGTCTCTGAGAGCACTGAATTCCTTGCCCATTTCCCTGAGTTTGTCTTCCATATGGCCAATATCCTCAACTCCTTTTGACTTGGCTATCTGCATCCACCTATGCGTTCTCACTCTCCCTTTTTCCAATTTGAAAAATAGTGGAATTGCAAATTTTTGTGGGATTATATTGCCTCCCTCAAGTAGTCTGTAATAGGAGTAAAGATTAGGCTAGGGATCAGGTTCTTGTAGCTCTTATGTTTCCTCTTTCACCTCTGGCTATCCTCCTATCTTTTCCTCAAGTTTTTGTGTCTACTGTAGTTTGGACAGTGTCTCCTATAGTACTATTTTGGCCTCTTGTAGGTCTGGTTTGGGGTCCTGTAGAGTTTCCTTTCCCTTCAATTTAGAAGATCTTGTAGACCTCCTTTCATAGGTTATGGGTGTCTTAGAAAGAGATTCTTTCACCTTGGCAGATGGTTAATCTTCAATGTTAATGCGAGTCTTTGATGAGGGCTAAGGTTTTCCTGTTTTAATTTTGGTACTCTTCCTTTCCCTAAAATACATGGAAGATTTTCTTTTCCTGTTCTACATTTGCTTGCCTGGTGTACTAAGGGCAGTGAGGGCAGTTGCTTCTTCTCTTTCCAAAGTTCCAAGGGACTCTTCTCTTTGCTCTGCCCTCTTTGCCTCCTTTTCTCCCTCTTCTATTTCTTTTTCCTCCTCATGCTTTGTCTCTTTTTCTACCTCCTATTCTGGCTCTTCAACTCTCCCCTCCTCTATTTATTTTCTTTCCTCCTTCCTCTCTTACTCTACTATGTCACCACTGGATTCATCTTCTCCTCTTTGTTGTTCTCCCTCCTTGCTGACAAAAGGATTGACATCATAGGTTAATGCCTTGATGTCATCCTTAGCTGTTATATTTCTGAAAACTTCCCATGCTATAGGGAGTGTAAGGGTATGGAGGGCTTCTTCTACTAGGATTTTGATTACACCATGGTTGGATAGCTACTATGAATTTCCTTCTTGACCTTGGTGTTGGAGTTAATGAGGGACTGAAGGAGATAGTAAGGGATACTAAGCTTTTGATGTGCTGGGGTATCCATGCCATATCTCAATTCTTGGAGGATTCTGAAATGATATCCATAAACAATATTGTGTCTCCCCCCACAAGAAATGTATTTGATCAGTTGGTAGCTAACCTCATCCCAGGGATATGGTACACTAGCCCTCCTAATTCCATTTTTGTCTTAAACGGGGGTTTCATTATCTTGGAAAAATTTCCTCTTGGTAGCCTGACCAATTATTTTCTCATCTTTACTCCAAGGCAGCCCAAGAGGAAGGGTAGTGACCCTACTGATGAATTCAAGGGTTATTTCAATGGAGACGCCTCTAATGGTTACACTAGCATGACTTCTTGTGTGAGGGACTAGAGAGAGCAAATTCATGGGCAATTTCATCATCAAACCCTCTAAACTTTTGAAAGAAATTCATCCAGTTTGCCCTTGTAAATATTTCCACCACTTAAGGATGTGCATGGAGTCTAGTGGAGTTAGTGGGCTCTTTTCTCATAAACCCCCCTGTCATACTACCTATACTTCTTTTGAAACTAGATATGGAGGTGGAGAGAAAGAATTTTGAATGAAAGAGACAAATAGTGGGGACTTTGTTTTTCTAAGAAAAACAGAATTTTTTTTATATGTATTTCTACCCTCTTAAAGACTCATTTTTTCTTCAATTCGAGACCAAATATTTCACATTTTGATATTCAACAAAGGGCATTCATGAACCCTACCTCTTTAGACTGAAATTCGTGCCAAAAATCATGTTTCCTCCCTTCAAAATGACTCACTGCCCCTCCTATAGAAGCCTGTTGTCCCTCTTGTAGATTTCCTATAGGTGCTCCTGTAAAAAAGGCCAAGAGAAAAAATATGGAGGAAATCGATGCAGGATGGTGGATCCGAGGCTATTGGGGCATAATAAGGCTGCTGCATGGCTGAGCTACAAGCAAAAACTGAAGAAATGGTTGTGAGAATGCATGGGGAGGAGTGCTCATTACCTTTTTTGGCTGTTTTTAGTTATGAGTGCTGAGCTGGCAAGGTGTACATTGCCTATATTAGGGTTGTTTGTCCCCACTTGCTTGGTCATCATGACCCTCCCCTCGTAATAATCCCCTCATTATTGCATCAGAGATAACTCTTCCTCCCACTACCTATCCTTCGCATCTTTTGCTTGAGTTGACTGTGCACATGTGTGGGTGATATCTCGGTTAAGTGGAGTCAACTAAATGAAGGTGGCCAACTTAACTGGCCACCTTTCCCTCTTTCGATTCCAACCATCTCGTTGCCTTGGTATGATTCCTAGTTACACAAATGTAGATAGAGGACTGACTTAGCTACTTACCTGTAATCTGAGTGTATTTGTTGCCATCGACTATGAGGTGTTGTGGCTTTCTCTATTGCATGCCCTCATTTTTCTTCGTGCATGCTGTCCCTGCTTACTGATGTGTTGTTGTGTGTTTTTGTAGGTTCTTCTTTTGTTGGAGCGAAGCTACATGTTCCTTTTCAACCTTCAGATGTTTTTTCACTTGCTGCTGGTGCTGGACTTCTATGGGATCATCTACTACAGGAATTCCTATAGGAGCCCCTGTAGCTACTTCTACCCTTGAAACTTTAACTATTTCCATATGCTTGGAGCTCAAGAATGATGCTAGAGGTGGAAATGAATGATGAAGGGATAGTAGGTAATCTTTAGGTAAAGTTAATGGTGTCTTTTCCTTCTTTTATTTTTGTTTTTTTTCAAAACTGAAAAACTGTTTTTCTGTGTTTTTCTTGGAAAGGAAGGGAAGAAAAAAATAATGATGCTTGGAGTGTGATGAAGGCCTAGAAATTATGACAAGGAGGTTTGAAGATGGTAAGAGGGATTATAGGTTCCTCATGAATCTTTTCTTGCCCCTCAAACTCCTCCTGTAGACACTTTTGGCTCTCTGTAATTTCTACAAGAGCCTCTTGTAGAAAAAACAGAGCCTCCTGTAGAAAAAATAGTTTTGGGAGAAGAGGTACAGTGGGGTGAAAGAGAAGCCAAAGATGATGGACGAAGGTGTGGATAAGATGAGATGGATGCTGGTGTGAATGTTAGGGTCCCCTTGGCACCTTCTTCTGCTCCTTGTAGTCCTCCTACAAACCTGTACTGTAATAAAATTCATTTTTATTTCTCTCCTTTTTTTTTTGAAAACAAGTAGGGTGCCTTAGAGAGGTTTTCACCTTAATTGCCTACCCTGGGTGCCTCCAAGGGAGGTTTTCACATAGTGATATTATTCTTTTCGCCTTCTTTTTTGTCATTACTAGGCCGCCTCAGGAGAGATTTTCAACCCAATGATGGGACGCAAGTGCCTCATGGAGGTTTTCACTTGAGTCCTTATTTTTTCTCTTTTCTCTTCAGTGAGTGGGTGAAGTGGAAGCTAAGGCATGCTCCACTACCATCACTATTTTATTCAAATCCTCAATAAAATCTCACTTGGAGAGGGGTTTCTTGTAGACTTTTAATCAATGTCCATTGACAAGCATGGGGATGGTTTCATCATTAATGGTTTTGATTAGAACTGAACCATTGTCATTGCATTTCTCCATAGTGTAGGGTCCCAGCCATCATGTCCTCAGCTTGCCTTTGAAATCCTTGTATCTTGAATCATAGAGTAGTGCCCAATCTCCCTCTTGGAATTGCTTCCCCCTGATGTTTTTGTCATGCCATATATTTCTCTAAAGCTGAACTACCTCTATATGGAGAAGGGCTTGCAATCTATATTCATCCAATCCATTGAGCTGAAGTAATCTCTCCTTCTATGCATGGCTAAGGTCTAGGTCTAGCTGAGCTGCCATCCTTAGGGTATTGAATTCAAACTCTATTGATAGAAAGGCCTTCTTCCCATAGACCAGTTCATAGCGTGTGAACCCGGTGGTTTTCTTCCATGTTGTGTTGTAGGCCCAACTTGCCTCAACTAATCTATCCGCCCAGTCTTTTCTGCTACTGCTCACTACCTTGGTTAGGATCCCTTCCAATGCTCTATTAGTGACCTCCACTTGCCCATTGGCTTGTGGATGGTAAGGGGTGGAAGTCCTGTGCTTGATCTTATGATGTGTGAGTAGGTCTTCAATCAGGTTGGAAGTGAACTGACTGCCTTGGTCTATGACAAACTCTCTTGGATACCCGAACCTGTAGAATATGTTTTGCCTTAAAAACTTAGCTGCTTTTTCCTCTATCACTTCTTTGATTGCTTTTGTCTCTACCCACTTTGTAAGGTAGTCGATGCACACAATGATGTATTGCTTCTGCTTTGAAGGGGGGTTGATAGGCCCCACAAAGTCCATGCCCCACTTCTCAAATGGCTCCAAGGTCACTTGGGGTTGCATGGGCATTTCATCCTTTGGAGTGGGTTTCCCCATCCTTTGACACTGATCACACTGGCTCGTGTATCTCCTCACATCCTGATGAAGAGTGGGCCAGTAGTAGCCTACTCGCAATATCTTGAAGGCAGTTCTTTTTTCTACAAAATGACCTCCACAAGGTCCGTCATGACAAGTCAGGAGGATGTGAAAAACTTCCTCCTCCCTAACACATCTTCTCAAGATTTGATCTGGGCCAAGTTTGAAGAGATTTTCTCCAATCCAATTGAAAGGGGTGCTTTTCCTTACTATCTTGTTATTCTCTTTTTAGGATAGGTGTGGTGGGAACTGTGTTGAAAACAAGTAGTTTAGTATATCAGAAAACCATGGAGAGAGTATTGATATAGCAAATATTTCTTCATCTAGCATTTGGTCACCCACCATTCCTTATTCACGTGCAGGAAAATTTACTCTAGATAAAAAGTTAGCAACAACATTCTCTTTACCAGGCTTATTAATAATGGTTAGATCAAACTTCTGGAGTAAAATCAACCATCTAATAATGCGAGCATTTACATCCAGTTTGTTCATTGAATATCTAATTATAGCATGATCAGTGTGCACAAAGGTTTGATAGCCTGTGATATAATGTCTGTATTTGTTTAAGGAATGCATGACAACTAGGCATTCCTTCTCGGTCACTGTATAGTTTAACTATGCCTTTGACAAGTTTTTTCTTATAAAGTATATGGCATAAGGTAAATTTTCACAAATTTGTCCTAACGCTGCTCCTATTTCTTTGTTCGAGGCATATGTGTGAATGTGAAAGGGTAGGGCCCAGTTTGGGCCTCTGAGAGTTGGGGTAGTCACTAGCTTTCTCTTCAAGGTATCTAGTTCTTCTTGATAGTTTTCTGACCATATGACCTCAACATCTTTGCCTAGGAGGCCAAACAAAGGAGAGGTTAGCTTTCTGAAATCTTTAATGAATCTCTTGTAATATCCAGCTAAGCCAAAGAAGCTTTTGACATCTCTCACCTTTTGAGGAGGTGGGACCCTTTGGATGATGGAAATTTTGTTGGGGTCCACTTGCAATCCTTGTTGAGATATTGCATGAACTAGCACGGTCCCTTCAGTCATCAAAAATTCACATTTTTCCAAACTAAGAGACAGGTTCATCTGAATACACTTATCTAGAACTTTTCCTAGGTTAGATAAAGCTTCCTGAAAGTCAGATCCATAAGGAGTAAAATCATTCATGTATATTTCTACTGCTTCATGAACCAGTTCAGAAAATATAATTAATACCGCTCTTTGGAAAGTGGTTGGAGAATTGCACAAACCAAAAGGAAGGACCTAGTATGCAAAGGCACCCCAAGGACAAGTGAAAGTTGTCTTGGTCTTCTGGGCTGATTTAAATATTATTGTACCCACTAAACCCATCTAGGAAGGAAAAATACTTCTTCGCTACCACACCGTCTAACACTTGATCTATGAAAGGTAAAGGAAAATGGTCCTTTTTAGTGGATTTGTTCAATTCCTGATAGTCAACATAGATTCTCCACTTACCATTTTTCTTTAGCACTAGCACCAAAGGAGAGACCCATTCACTGTCAGAGATGGGATAGATGAATCTTGCATCAAGAAATTTCTACAGTTCTTCCTTAACAATATCTTTAAGTGTTGGGTTCATCCTCCTTTGAGGTTGCCTGACTGGCTTACAATATTCCTTGTTGTATATATGATGAGTACATACTGAAGGGTGCACTCCCTTCATCTCCTTATAACTCCAGGCGAAGGAATCTATATTTTTTCTCAGTATGCTACATAGATCCTTCTCCTGGGAAGTAGATAGGGATGTATTGATTTTCAATGTTCTTTCTGGGTTGAACTCTATATTTCTAACATGGAGGTAAGTGGGGTCGACCACGCAGAGATCAGTTGAGGGGTTGTTTTGGGTTTCTCTTACTATGTCTTCTAGTGGTGATACACTGGGAGGTGGATTTTGAATCAAGTTTTCAATCATATCATCCTCATCTTGCAGTTTTCCCCTCATGGTGATTTCTAATGTATAAAGTGGTGCAGAATAAACTTCATCTTCATCCTCCTCCTCCAACTAGAGAGGTAGATCATGTTCTAGCAAGGGTTGGGCAAGAGGATATAAGATTAACTGCTTGGACATGTGCCTATTCTTTATGGTCATGTTCCCAACTCAACAGCTGATGTAGGCATCAGCTGTAGCCAACCAGGGTCTTCCAAAAATGAGAGGATACCCAGTGAGCTTTTCGTTTGGCTGGAGAACTAAGAAATCAGGAGGGTACTCCCAAGAATCAATGGAGACCATCACATCTTCCACAATCCCCTCAGGGGTCACAATGGATCGGTCTGCTAACTGCAGTGCTGTCGTGGTCTTCCTCAAGGAGCCTTGGAGGTTAAGTTTGGGAATTGTGCCCTTTGTCCTCAAATTAATGACAGCTCCTAGATTAATCAAGGTATGTGGGACCATTGTGCCATTGATGTGGACATCAACTACAATGCTTCTAGGGTCCAGATATTTTGGACAGATTATCTGCCCCAACATCAGGATGGACAGATGTCCTATGACATTGATGGTTGGGGCATCTCTCTTGCACCTTCTTGGATGCCTAAAGCAGTTCTATTTGATCAACCTATTGTAGATAGGCACATCTTTTATGGCTTGGAGAAATGGTATCTTCACACATAAATTCTTCAATTCTCCCAGGAGTTTAGTTTCTTCTGGAGTAGGCTGGATTGTCATGGATAGTCTCTCAAGAAAGGGTGGATTTGCTTTAGGTCTGCTTTCCTCTTTATCTTCCTTAACCTTCTTGGGTGGAGGCTGGCTATCTAGGAAAACTTTCCTGGATCATAAGTTAATTTCTTGAATCTCCACAACATAAGTTGGGCATGATGGTTCCCCACTATACACTTGCTGAGCCTGTCTATTGTTTTGGTTCGGATTGGGCTAGGTAGGCATTTGCGGTTGCCTTGGTGGGGTAGAAGGTAACAATTATGGTTAGGCAGGTGGTGGAGGCAGAAGAGCAGGAAGAGAGTTGTATTGGGGCCTCCACCCATGATGAGATGCATTCCACTGAGGTTATGGTTGAGCAAGGGATGGAAATGAATGGGTGGTTAGTTGGGCATGATATTGAGATGTGAAGGACCAAGGATGAGGCGTGGACTAGGAAGGGTGAGCAAGGGGGCCCCAAGAAGGTATGGAGGTGACTTGGTTGGGGTTGTAGTATGCCTAAGATGTCCCTTGCATCCCCTACTAGTATGTTCTAGGTCCATGTGTCCTCCTTTGGTCTATGTAATATATTTGTTCAGTGACTCCTTCAGCCCCTTAGTATACAACTTTAAGTCCATGCATGGAAGGGCACTTATCTGTAGAGTGATCTTCTTCACAGACTGAACAAACCTCTATAGAGTTCAATGCGCATTCATTCCTAGGATGCCTCCTCATGCATATAGGGAAAAAAATGGCCAAAGCCCTCTCTACTTCCTCTTGTTTTCTTTTGATATGTGAGGTATCCATTTGCATGGCAAGAGTCTGCAGCATCTCACTCTTGATGTCTTCCAACATGTTTCCAATTTCACCTTTAATGGATGAATTGGAAGAAGAGGTACTCACTATGGGTTGACCCCCCCTACCTTGCTTTTTGGCTGCTCTAGAATGGTTTCTAAAAATAGTCTTATGTCCTCATAGAATAGTTAGTAGATGTCTCCTTCGGCCAGTAGATGGACGGTGTCTAAAAGGTCTTCCTGAATTCCCCTGAGTAGGACCAACTTTAGAGCCCTAGGGTCAAGTGTACACTTGGCCCTTTTGTAACTGAGCTAGAACCTCTCTTCATAGTCTTTGAGGGACTTATCACTTCCTATGGTCATTTGGAAGATTTTTTCTTTAGTATCTTTTCACCTACAATAGTCTTGATACTTGTTGTTAAAGGCCTACTACATCTGAGCCCAAGTTGTGATGCTATTTCCAGGTAATCCCATGAACCAACGCAATGCTGCATCCTTGAGAGTAGAAGGGAACAATTTCAAATTTTGTTCGTCTTCTACATAGTCATAAGTTTGACATATGATAGCAAACTCAAACAACAAGGTGTCAGCATCTTCTGTAGTCAGACCATGGAAATGAGGTAGGGATGAAGAACTTATATTCTTCATTTTGGTGTCCCCATTGGTCTCCCAAATGGGGAAGGTACCCTATATTCCCTCTCCATTTCCCCTAGAATTTATGTTTTCATCCATTGGCTCCAGAGAAATGTTTTCTTCTTCTTCTTCCCCTATAGGTACTTCAAATATGCTTGGATGTTCATTTGAGGGTTCTTCTTGATTGCAGCCACAGAAGAAGAGAGAAGGTTGGTTGTGTGAAGCAGTGGGGGTGTTGGGAAAAATATTTCCTAAGTTATCTCTACACCTACGAGGCATGAAAGGAAATATTTTTGGTTGGTTTTTTGTTTCTTTTCCCCACACTAAAAGTACCTACAGAAACTGAAATTGTGATTGAACAAAACAAATTGCAACTAGCTGAAATGAACTTTCTTAATGGAAATTTGCAGAATTAAAAAGGAAAGCAAGGGAATGCAAAACTGAAATTGTCATTTGAACAAAAAAAATTGCAACTAGCTGAAATGAACTTGTTGAATGGAAATTAACAGAATTGAAAAGGAAAACAAGAAATCCAGAACTTGGAAGAAAAGAAATGACTAGTTTACTTTTGCTAAAATAAACTATTAACAGAATGTTGCAATAGAAAATAGAAGAAAGTAGTAATCACAAAATACTCTGACACTTCCCCGGCAATGACGCAAAAAAGTGGTGAGAGCCAGCATTGTAGCAAGAATTTTGCAACTCCTAGGCTACCAACTTTACTTTTATCAACCTGGTAGTTCGTAACAAACTTTGAAGCGTCGGTGCTATATGCACAAGTACTAGTTCTCACTGCAGGTTTTTACTTGGTCAACCGACACGAGATCACTAGGAGCTCAAGCCAACTTCTATAGATTTCATAAGAATCTCTATGTGTGATGAAAGGAAGGAGATATTACTCTACAGATGTTGTTCTAACTGCACAAAGTAGAAAGACTGGAATGGAAAGCGAAACCTAGTAAACCCTAACTAATAAGCTAATTCTACTTTTGCCAAAAACACTATGAAAACCATGAAGGAAATTCCATTACCTACTCAAGGAAGTAAACAAAATCTAACCATGCTATTTCTAGAAGAAAATAAGCAAAAAACATATTTTTGGATTTTTATATGTTTTTATGTGAATTTAACATGCATCTAATTTATTGTGTGTGAGTGTGGTAGCAAATAGGTGGCATTAGACGATAGTTTTGGAGCTTGGGAGGATGCAGGATGTTGTGGATGGGTCCTAATAGGTCTTAGGTGGCCTTATGAAGGCTTTTCCCACACTCAGCCTTCAAAACAAAGCCTACAGGAAAAACTACAGGAGGACACAAGAAAACTACAGGAGGAAAACAGGGAAACTAAGGAGGCCTACAAGAGGAGGTCAAGAGTAATTTCCGTTGTTTTAAGGGTGTGAGAGTGGGTGGAAAAGGTGGATGAATGTTGGAATGAGGTGTTAGGGCACCTAAGGTCTACCATGAACCACCGGGAGAGAGAAATATGATTGGGTTTGCTCAAGGATAGAGGAAGAAGTTCTATGAAAAATGAAGGAAACTAGGGAAGAATTGAGGTGAGGTTTGGGAGACCGATAAGGCATGGATCAGATGGAGGGTGTGATTGTTGATAAGCTGGCCTACTGCTGGAAGAGATCTGCTGCATAGAAACTAACAATCAATCAATAAAATCAAGCAACCAACAAAATGAGTGCATCCTAGGAAAACAAAGTTTTGCATTAAAATGGCCTAAACTATGATTCATAGAAGGAAATGCGAAGAAATTTTGTCAGAAAGGAAAGCATCTAAAAGGACTATTGTAGATCAGGAAGTAAATATGGTAAAGGGGGTCTAAAGTAAAGCAATACTAGACTATCAACCTACTAGAGAGCTGTAAACACTAGAAGTCCTAGGAATGAGGAAAATCTGCGTTTTTGGGGAGCAACAGAGTCTTTGCCTCAAATTATGGTCCTAGAGGGAGGAAGAGAGGCCACGACACTTTTCCTAGAATTTTGAATCTTCTCTGATCAGTGCTTAACCTACTACAGAAAGTATAAATGGAAGCAAGCGACTAAATCATCAAAAGCAACCTATTCTTAACCATAAGAGAAATACATCTAACAGCAAACTAATCTACAAACTGAAGTAAAGCATACAAATACAAGTAAATAGAAGTTTGGATGCTTGGATTGGGCCCTAAACCAAGAGCTTTAGCCCCGTGAGGTAACTCAGGACTAGCTCAAAGAGGATTCCATCTTCATTATCAAAAAATAGCAAGATTACATAAAACTGTCATAAAATAGTAAGCTCGAAATTTGAGCAGAGTTTACATAAGAAAAAAAGGTCGACCCTAGTAAGGCCCTAGGGATATCTACTTATACATCTGAAGCTACCAAAATCTTCCTTAAAATCAGGGAGGCTTGGCTCCCAAAACTCGAGATAACTATCAATCATCTTCCACTTGCTTCGCTGCCTTCTAGTGCATGATTCGACTGTTTGTACTATGAGCGGGATGAAGGGGAATTCGAAGTGAGGAGAAATAAATGAGGGGGATTCCCTCCTATAAGTCCTCTCCTCTATCTACTTCAAGTTATTGCTGTAGTTGGACCACGAAAACCTTGACTTTCACCTCGAAATCCATCAATAATCTGCATTAAATACATGTTAGACCACATGGCATAATAACTAACTCAACTCACCCTATAAGCATAAATATAATCAGAAAATCATACAATAAGCTAAGAGAGTGGTTGATTTGAATAGGTTAGGAGGTAAAATGAGCCTGTATAATTACCCATTTATGAGGCTCATCACTTGACTCCACCTCTCAAAATCCGAATTGGTCTACAAACTAGCAGTGACCTCTGGGGATACCTAATGTACCTAAAGGAACATGCCCCCAACCCCAAACTGCATTGTTAGCTCCTTATACATTACAATAGAATTCTTAACCTCTCTACGACCACATTTATGAGCTCAGCGGAACCCGAATCCTAATAATAGGCCAGTCTAGTTGGTATAAATTATTGAAAATCCTGAATATGAGAATGTGTTGAAAGAATGTAATGAGCTCAGATTAAGGTCAAGTCATTTCATTACCCCTGAGGAAAATAGGGACCAACCTTCAATCGAAAGTGTAACTCCACCTATACATATTCCATCACCTGTACATGTTCCACCACTCGTAAATAATACTAAATAAAAGCAAGGGGAAGAAACAGATCAACATGGTGACCCTGAAAAACTTATAGTCACTTCTCCTCTATTCCCAAAAATACTAGCGATACCTAAATTGATCACCTATCCTGATTTCGATCTTATAGTGGAACTAAAACATTTGTGTATTAATATTTCTCTCCTCCAAGATATTCAATACATTCCCATCTATGCCAAAACCATCAAATAATTATGTGTAAATAGGCCTATGAGGAAGGTAAAAACCTCACCCATTATCCATGTTGTAGGAACCTTATCCGATCTACTCCTAGGAGAGGAAACTCCAATAAAGTATGAAAATCGTGGAAACCCCATAGTAACAGTTCAAATATATGGCCACTCTTTTCAAAATACACTAGTTCATCTAGGAGCTTCCATTAACATATTAACAATATAAACTTGTCAATCACTTGGTATTACAGCCTTAGAACCAACCACCAATTAGAACTTGCTGACTGGTTGGTGGTAAGACCAGAAGGGACCTTACAAGATATTATAGTTTATGTTGACTCATGGGAGTATCCAGTAGATTTCCTGGTTATAAACCCAAGGAGTAAGTTGGATGGGCATCTGTTGATTCTGGGTCGACCTTGGCTATCAACAACTAATGCATATATTAGTTTCTGAGAAGGCAACATGACTATTGCAAAGGGAGATTATGTAAAAAATCTAGTGTTATACCGTCCTACCAGACCAAGTTTTCCCATTATAAAAATATCTAAACATCCACCAACATACCTTGAAGAGAGCATCCGTTCACCACTCGTAGTAGTGAAAGTGCTAGAATTTAAAAATGAAACTGAAGATGACATTATCAATAATTTTATAAATCAGCCAACCAATGTGAGTGATGTACAATGTTAGATGTTGAAAGAAAATCTTGATAACAAAGCCATGGAAGATCCCTTGAAGGATACAGATGAGCAACATATTCAAACAACTGTTATTCATAACAGTAAACCAGTTGAGATCGAACCATACAAAGTTCTAAATATCAATGTTGATCTAGATAGTGAACAACAGAAAAAGCTTATCCAGGTATTGCAGAAAAATAAAGGGGATTTTGCCAAGTATTATCTTGATATGAAAGGGATAGATCCACAGCTATGTACATACCACATTTATACAGAGAAGGATGTGCGAGCCATCCAGTAGCCTCAACAGAGGTTGAACCCTCACCTCAAGGATATTGTGTAAGAGGAATTGCAGAAGCTACTGGATGCCAATGTTATTTATCCTATGATGGACAGTAAATGGGTCTGTCCATTGGTGGTCATCCCCAAGAAAAATGGGAAGTGGCGTATTTGTGTAGATGATCGAGAGCTAAACAAGGCAACGCAGAAAGATCACTTTCCCCTCCCATTCATAAATCAAGTCCTGGATACATTGGTAGGGAAGTAGTTCTTCTCCTTTCTAGCTGGCTTCAGTGGGTAGAATCAAATTTAGATTGCCCCTGGGATTATCCTGATATGAAAGGGATAGATCCACAGCTATGTACATACCACATTTATATAGAGAAGGATGCGTGACCCATCCAGTAGCCTCAATGGAGGTTGAACCCTCACCTCAAGGATATCGTGTAA
Source organism: Pinus taeda (assembly GCA_000404065.3). Taxonomy (NCBI): domain Eukaryota; kingdom Viridiplantae; phylum Streptophyta; class Pinopsida; order Pinales; family Pinaceae; genus Pinus; species Pinus taeda. The sequence goes on from APFE031213628.1 coordinate 178,849, forward strand.
GAGGAATTGTAGAAGCTACTGCACACCAAATTTATTTATCCTATGTTAGATCGTAAATGGGTCTCTCCATTGGTGGTCATCCCCAAGTAAAATGGGAAGTGGCGTATTTGTGTAGATTATCGAGAGCTAAACAAGGCAACATAGAAATATCACTTTCCACTCCCATTCATAAATCAAGTCCTGGATACATTAGCAGGGAAGCAGTTCTTCTGCTTTCTAGATGGCTTCAGTGGGTACAATCAAATTCAGATTGCCCCTGAATACCAAGACAAAATGACCTTCACTTTTCCTTGGGGAACATTCACATATAGCGTATTACCATTTGGCTTGTGCAATGCCTGAGCCATGTTTCAGAGAGTTGTACTAAGCATCTTTGCTGATCTAATAAATGAACGACTGGAGGTATATATGGATGACTTTACTCCATATGGGGATGATTTTGATCAAGCATTACAAACACTGGAAAAGGTCTTAGAACGATGCATCGCTTACCAGGTTATGTTTAAGAAATGTCAAGTGTCGCATGATGATGACTGAGGGTGTGATCTTGGGACATTACATTTCTGCAGTAGGAATATAGGTAGATCCAACAAAAATATAGGTAATTCTTTTACTGCCTACCCCCTGCACCCAAATAGAGGTACGTAGTCTCCTAGGATATGTAGGTTATTATTGCAAATTTATCAAGAAATTTTCACAATTGTGGCACCCTTATATGTTGTAACTAGAAATTTTGATTTCAATTGGTCTGACAAGTGTGATGTAGCTTTTGCAAGATTAAAGAAACTCGTCTCAACAGTACCAGTATTACATGGACCAAACTGGAAGCTGCCTTTCCACATTTCCACGGATGCATCAGATGTAGCCATAAGTGCTTTCCTCGGCTAGGAGGAGGACAAGAAACCTTAAGCTATATATTACATTAGCAAAAAGCTCACCCCTGCAGAACTCAATTACACAGTGACAGAAAAAGAATTCTTAGCAGTTATTTATGCAATAAACAAATATACACACTATATAACTGGCTACCAAGTCTTTGTGTACACTAATCACTCTTCCATTAGATATCTAGCTAATAAACCAATCACAAATGGTCGAGTAACATGATGGTTATTTCTTTTCCAGGAATTCGACATTACCATTAAAGATCGTCCAAGAAAGGAAAATCATGTTGCTGATTTTCTATCACCAGCGGTAGATGATGAATTCCCAGATGAGAACTTGTTTTCTATGGTAGTTCAAATGCTAAGGTACACAAATGTGGCAAATTATCTGGCAGTGGGGAAGCTAACTAAACATTCAAAAACAATAGAAAGAAAATTGATTGTTCAGCATAGTGCTCAATTCTCTTGGATAAGCAGATATCTGTTTCATATATGGGCTGACATGTGTATACGTAGATGTATCTGCGAGGATTAGATCCATGACATTTTGAAGGCTTGCCATGATGAACCCTGTGGAGGACATTTCGCAGACTCAAGGACAGGACATAAGGTATTAAAACTGGGCTATTATTAGCCCACTATTTTTAAGGATGCTAAAAAATATCCTGAGGCCTATGACAATTGCCATGGTTGGGCTAACCTGGTCAATCTGATGAAATGCCTCTGCAACCACAATTTTTCATAGAACCCTTTGAGCATTGGGCATTAGACTTCGTACATCCATTCCATCTTGCTTCTAATCAGAAGGCCTACATACTAGTAGCCACAGATTATGTGACAAAATGGGTGGAAACAATAGATTTACCATGAGCCATAGAGGAAGCAGTGATTAAATTCCTTTTTGGGCTATTTTTGTGGTATGGATTACCATGAGAAGTGATCACAGATAGGGGAAAGCAATTCGTAGCGAACAAGATTACGACCACTCTCAAAAACCATCATATCATGCACATGATCACTTCTCCATATCACCCACAGGCGAACAGGAAAGTCGAAAGCACCAACAAGGTTATAAAAGCAATTATGACCAAAACATTCTCAACATACCAACGAGATTAGGTTGCTAGACTACTAGAGGCCTTGTGGGCCTATCGTATGACTTGGAGGAATACTACTAGATACTCTCGCTACTAACTTGTGTTCGGTAAAGAACCAATGTTCCAATCAAATTCAAAATAAAGACTCTAAGGACGACCCAGGAAGTAGTTCCGGATTTAAGAGAAGACCAAACCAAGCATCTTCAGCAGATTAACAAACTAGATGAAGCAGCAACGAGCTGCAATTATACAACAAAAAAGGGGAAAATGGCATGATAGCCTTATAAAGAAGAAAACATTTCAAAAAGGGGATTGGGAACTTTTGTATGATTCCAGGTTCCAAGACTTCCCAGGCAAGTTGCAAACAAGATGGCTCATCTCTTATGAGATTCAAGAAGTACATAAAAATCGTACTCTTACCTTGACTACCATAGACGGATCCGACCATTCTTTTAAGTTAAATAGGCATCGAGTGCACCTTTATCATCAACCGCTCACCAAAGTGTCTTTCTATAAGCAGGTACGCGAGGAAATCTCCATGCAAAATCTAGCTGCAGGGAATGATAAGCCAACAACATTTTCTTTAAAAAACTGAAATTGCTTGAAAAATTGTAAATAATGTACATACCTTTGTAGGCATTACCATGTAAATATGGATTATTTTTCTCTTCTCTATTTTTGTTGTTCAAATAATTGAACGTCTGTCTTTCAGTTGATTGAACAACATATCTATTTCTCTTCTATAATTCAATGTTCAAAAAATTGAACGTTGTTGAAAATGGCAACAAGAAATGCTAAAAATAGAAATGATAAAAATAGCATTGCTATAAATAGAAATTCAGGTACTAGTGTTGGACATAGCAACAAGGAATGAAAAATGGAAGTGCTAAAAATATAATTGCTATAAACAACATTTCAGGATGGATTCCAATTTTAGTTAGTCCCTGAACTAAAATTGAGAATTAAAATTCGAATTTGTTCTTAACAACTGTTTAATTAATAATTAATTAAGTCATCTTGTGTTAATTAGTTGGAGAAAATCAAACATGAAGTCTATGTGAAGACATGCAACAGTTTATCCATTGATTGAGGAATTTATCCCTTAGTTAAGGAGATGAGGATGAGTTGTACTTTGATTTGTAATTAGTTAGCTCAGTAAACTGAGTTAAGTCTAGTTAGATTAGTTATAATAGTTTGTATAATTAATTGTGAGTTCAGCTAGTTAATGCTTGCGTGCATGTAACTACTGCACTTCAAATAACTGAATATTCTCTCATAAATAACTCATGCATGTCAGTTTAGTGATAGACTCAGTTGAGATCAGAGGAAGCGACAATGTACTATCAGTTGGAGGATTTTTCCTATAAAGGAAACTCATCCATGTATAAGGAATTATCTCCTTAAGTTTGTGTAGTTATTTCAGAGGTCAAAGTTGTGTGTGAGGGATTATTACACATAGGTGGCAGATTGAGGACCCAGGAGAAATTGCGCAAGGAAATAGGAGGCTTGGAGAACTCAAGGAAGGCATATGTTGTGTCTATTCAATCTATTAGCAACAGAGGGATTGTACTGAGAGCTGGATAGCTTCTGAGCTAAGGCTTTGTGTAATCCGAACATATTTTCCACTTGTATGATATTGTAGAGATTGGGGTTTCAGGTTGAGGCTATCCCCAGGATTATTCTTCTATGTTTCATGTGTATTCTTCCACATTCTCAATTATATGTGCTCTATTGATCTTTCCCATATTTGATTAAGCTTCTGTAAAGTTTGCTGTAGAAGTAGATCTTGTATTTTGCTTTAGAATATTGCATAATCTATTGATCTACAGTGGAAAATTCTACATGGTATTAGAGCTAGCTGATATATAGAGAAATTTCTACATGGTATCAGAGCAAAGGTGATCAAAGGGGAGAACTGTATACAAGAAGGGAGAAGTTCGAAGTTTCAGGTTCCTGAATATAGAAATCGAGTTCTTATCACATCCCAATTTTACCAATGGCATTCAATGGTTTAAGGCTCGAGTATGCCCTTGATGGCAGCTCAAATTATATAGCCTGGAAGGATCACATGTAAGCAATATTAGAGGATAATGGTCTAAAGGACTTCATTGATCAAGGTGTCCCCAAGCCCACAGCGGCTAATGCTACAGAATTGACAGAATGGAAGAAATGTGTGGCTAGAGCAAGGAGAATTCTTCTGGAGGGGGTTCGAGACCACATAATCTCGAGTCTCCATGGGAATGAGACACCATTTTCGATGTGGAAAGTATTGAAAGATATATATCAGAACAACAATGATCAGAGAAAATTGGTGCTGAAAGACAAGCTTCGAAAAATAAAGTGTGAAAAGGGCGACACGATCTCTACGTATTTGAACAAACTCACATCCTACAGGGATGAGCTTGGAAGTGTAGGCATCACAACAATAGATGATGACATGGTTAGGCTTACTCTCCTCGGTATTCCTAAGACCTGGAATAGCTACCAAGACTCGGTAAATGGAAGAGAGAAACTCCCAGATTGGGAACGACTTTGGTCAAATTTGATGCAGGAGAAGATAAGAAGAAGCACTAGAGATGGTTCTTCATCTAAGGAGGATTAAGAAAATTTCTCCTTAGAGAGTAAGGCAAAGGAAGGGAAGGAGAAGGATTCTCATCCCAAATCGAGTTCTTCCCATGGTGGGAAGAAGTTTGACAAATCGGAAGTGTGATGCTTTCATTTTCATGAGGTGGGCCATTTTTCTACAAATTGTCCACTGAAGAAATCTAAGATGAGATCCAAGGAAGGATTTGAGGGTGAGGCATTGGCCTCATAGTTTGAGTTGGATTTCACCCTCTTCACATGCATGGTTTCATCCATGTGGAAGGTGGTTGGTTTCTTGACAATGGAGCTTCTTTCCACATGACCGGTGACAAGAGTTTGTTCAGTACTTGATGAGCCCCAAATTTGGTAACTTGTTGGGCTCATTTGGCCTAATTATCCCTATTCAGTCCTTGTTCAATCCTTCATTTTTCATAGCTTATGCATTATTTTTTAGTATGTTTATGTCATTTGTACGAATAAGGGTAGTCACTCTTCCTAGGTGGCTAACACATGCTTATTTCAAGTTTTTTGACACATATTGGAGCAAAATCGAGCAATCATGGGCTAGAAGACAGCCAAGATTGAGGTGAGGATTCATAGGGGGGTTTTCTATGGCATTAAATAGCCCTTCCTCGGGAACTTCACCCCAACTCTGAGCTCCAAAGGCCACCAAAACCGGATCTAGAAGGCAGCCAAGTAGATTTTGGAATGGACTGTCTAACTCACAGTTTGGACAACCAAGTCCCATAGGTTTAGGAGGCCAGCTAGGACCCTCATGGTGTATAAATGTTAAGGCCTCAGCCTTCGTAAGGGACTTTTGAAACCATTGCATATTTTGCACTCCAGTGCTGTTAGCTTTAGCTTGTCATCTTGTAGCCATTTTGGCATAACTCTTGTGACTATTTTTTGATAATGAGAAGCAGTCCGATTTTATATCAGCTCTGAGTTTTCTATAGGAGCCATAGCTCTCAGGGTTGGACGCAACCTGAGAGCCTAGGGCTTCCTTTTTTGTACTGTTACTTTTCCTTTATGCATCGTTGTTTTCCTTTTATGCATTTGAAATGTATTTATGTTAGGCAGATTTAGTTGTGTTGATTAGATAGATCACCGTTTATGAATAGAATTGATTCAGGTGTTTAAAATAGATTGGTAGGATAATAACAGAAACAGCTCCAAGAAAAGGGATAATGACACTCTTGGTTTCACCTCATCCTTATTGGATCAGGGGCTGGAATTGAAGAAACAGTGTTGTCCCAACAAAAACACTAGTTTGCTTGACCATGCAATCCTTAGTGTAATGTTTTCATTTGCAGAAATTAGTTATGGGTTTAGATCTCTGAAATGTTTCTTTGCATAGTTGATGTACATGGTTTTCTTTCCAAATAAAGCTGTTGTTCATTCATGTTATTGATAGTCAGACTAGATTAGCTAGAACTTTGATTATTTGCAAGACTTTGTTGATTCGGTTTAATGTACATCGTGCAGGGCATCTCTACCACTCTTTCATCCACCTAAGCTTTATTAGAGCCACCTGTACCATCTCCTAGCTAGGTTCCTTGTCTCTCATCTGTCCTTTTGCCCACATAACCCTACCTTCTTTCTCAATCATTGTCTCAGCCTCTTTAAGCTAAGTCAGCCTTCTACACCCTCTCACCACTCCATCCACCAGTCCCTGGGTCTCCTACCTCCCTATCCAATCATGCATCTTCCCTCAGTCACCCATCCTCTAAAATCTACTTTTTAAACATCCTGTAGAAATTTATAAACATCCTATAGAAATCTATGAACATCTTGTAGAACCCCTGCAGACTTCCTGTAGAAGCTCACAAATGACGTTTCTTGACAGCCAAACTTTGTGAAACTCTCTGGAAGGGTGTTGGGGACTCCTTAGACCCTCTTTGAACCTTTCCAACCTTTTCCAAGCATTCCTCCTCCTTGATCCACCCCTGCACAGTAAAGAACACTGAAAGCATGTGCATGATGAAACTTACAACTTAATCAAAAATTCAAAAAGATGTTTTCTTAGGACAAAGGTAGTCTAGACACATGTATGTTACCTTCATAGAAGTAATGGCTTCTCTTTCAGTAGTTTGCATTCTCATCTTTGCATGAGTAGGACTAGCTGGTAGAATTAGGGTTTGATAGGGTTTGCGCTTTCCTTCAGTTTTTCAATCTCGTTTCGCAAATAGATTATCTTTCTTCGAGTTAGCTTTCATCCGTCAAATAAAAAGCTTCTTCTAAGAGCTCATAGAAGTTGGCTTAAGCTCCTAGCGGACTTGTGCTAGCTGACCAAGTGACAGCTGCGACAAGAGCTAGTACTTGTGCATACAGTACCGTCGCTTCCAAGTTTGTTACAAACAACCGGGTTGATGAAAGTAAAGAAGGGAGTCCCAGGAGTTGCAGCATTATTGTTGCAATACTGGAGCCCACCATCTTTTTGGCGCAGTTGCCGGGGAAGCGTCAGAGTATTGGTGATTGTTGATTTTCTTCTATTTTCTCCTACAACCTTCTGCTAAGTAGTTTATTTCATTTCCATACTACAATTTCATTTCCGCAAAAGTAGAGTAGACATTTCCTGCTTTCATAGATTAGCCTTTCAATTCTGCAAGCGTAGCTTAGCATTTCAATTCCGCAATTTCCATTTTGCAAACATAGCTTAGCATTTCAATTCCTACAATTTCATTTGAGCAAAATAGATTAGTACTTTCCTGCTTTCATTTCAATTCCGCATTTCCATTTCAGCAAGATAGTTACTTGCAGTTCAACCTATTTTAGTTTTGCAGGTACTAGAAGAAAAAAAAAAGACAAAAGTAATAAAAAAAGTCTTTCCCTTTCATGCCTCGTAGGAACAGAGATAAAACCAGAAAATTCTTACCCAACACCCCCACCATATCACTGAGTCAACCTTCTCTCGTCTCTGGTGACAGTGAGCCAGAAGAGCCTATAGGTGAACCTCCTGAGATATACGAAGATCCTATAATAGAAGAAGAGTTAGAGAACACTCCATCTGAAGCCATGGCTGAAAATCGAAACGGTAGAAGAGAAGATGAGAGAATAGAAGGTGCCTTTCCCATCCGAGAAACCAATGGAGACATGAAAATGAAAAACATAAGTCCCTCTGCTTTACCTCACTTCCATGGACTGACTACTGAAGACCCTGATACCTTCCTGTTTGAGTTTGCTATCCTTTTTCGAACTTATGACTATGCTGAGGATGAGCAAAAGCTAAAACTCTTTCCCTCTACCCTCAAGGACGTGGCATTACGTTGGTTCATGGGGTCACCTAGAAACAGTATCACCACTTGGGCTCAGATGCAGCAAGCTTTCAATTCAAATTATCAGGACTACTGTAGATCCAAGGAAACTAAGGGGGAAATCTTTTGGATGACTATGGGAAGTGATGAATCTTTAGAAGACTACAAAGAAAGGTTCCAACTCAGTTATAAAAGGGCCAGGTGCACACTTGACCCGGAATCTCTGAAGCTGGTTATGCTCCGAGGAGTCCATGAAGACCCTCTAGACACCCCTAACATGTTGGCTCGAGGAGACATCTACCAACTACCTTATGAGGACATAAAGACCGTGTTTAGAAACCATTCTAGGGTGGCCCGGAAGAGAGGTAGAGGGAATCATCTTTCAGCTAGTACCTCTTTCTCCAAGCATGAGTTTGCTAACCATATGAAATACGTCAAGAGTGAAATGAGACAGACTATTTCCATGCAACTTGATACCTTCCGAATTCAGCAAAAGAAAGAAGAAGTTGAGAGGGCTTTGGACATTTTTTGTCCTAGATGCACGAGGAAGCATCCCAAGAATGAGTGCCCATTACACTCAATAGAGGTATGTTTCATTTGTGAGGAAGACCACCCCACCAACCAATGCCCTACCTTGCCTGGATTTAAAGCCATGTACCTAGGGACTGAGGTGGCTACTGAACCTCTCTACTTCCTCAACCAAAGGAGGCCACATGGACCCAGACCTTACCAACAAGGGATGTAAGGGACATCCCAAGCTTATTATAACCCCAACCAATCTGCTCATATACCTTCTTGGGGCCCCCCTGCTCATCCTTCCTGGTCCGCACCTCCTTTGTGGTCTTATCCATCTCCATACCACACTCAACCTCCTTCTCACTCGTTTCACTCTCATGCCTAGCCACAACCTCAGTGGAATGCACCTCAACGGGGGTGGAGGCCCCAATACAACACTCCTCCCACCATTCTGCCTCCACCACCGGCTCAACCTCAACCATTACCTCCTGCTCCTCCAAGACAACCCTAGA
>APFE031213628.1:189844-203441 GCA_000404065.3 Pinus taeda
AAGACCCTGATACCTTCCTGTTTGAGTTTGTTGTCCTTTGTCGAACTTATGACTATGCTGAGGATGAGAAAAAGTTGAAACTCTTTCCCTCTACCCTCAAGGACGCGGCATTATGTTGGTTCATGGGGTTACCTGGAAACAGTATCACCACTTGGGCTCAGATGCAGCAAGTTTTCAATGCCAAGTACCGGGACTACTGTAGATCCAAGGAAACTAAGGGAGAAATCTTTCGGATGACTATGGGAAGCGATGAGTCTTCAGAATACTACGAGGAAAGGTTCCAACTCAGTTATAAAAGGGCCAGGTGCACACTTGACCTGGAATATTTGAAGCTGGTTCTGCTTCAAGGAGTCCCTGAAGACCTTCTGGACACCCTTAACATGCTGGCTGGAGTAGACATCTACCAACTACCTTATGAGAACATAAAGACCGTGTTTAGAAACCATTCTAGGGCGGCCTAAAAGAGAGTTAGGGGGAATCATCTTTCAGCTAGTACCACTTTCTCTAAGCATGAGTTTGCTAACCATATGGAAGACCTTAAGAGTGAGATGAGACAAACTATTGCCATGCAACTTGATACCTTCAGAATTCAGCAAAAGAAAGAAGATGCTGAGAGGGCTTTGGCCATTTTTTGTCCTAGATGCACGTGGAAGCATCCCAAGAATGAGTGCCCATTGCGCTCAGTAGAGGTACGTTTCATTTGTGAGGAAGACCACCCCACCAACCAATGCCCTACCTTGCCTGGATTTAAAGCCATGTACCTAGGGACTGAGGTGGCTACTGAACCTCTCTACTTCCTCAACCAAAGGAGGCCACATGGACCCCGACCTTACCAGCAGGGGATGCAAGGGACATCCCAAGCCTATTATAACCCCAACCAATCCGCTCATATGCCTTCTTGGGGCCCCCATGCTCATCCTTCCTAGACCGCACCTCCTCCGTGGTCTTATCCATCTCCATACCATACTCAACCTCCTTCTCGTTCATTTCACTCTCATGCCCAGCCACAACCTCAGTGGAATGCACCTCAATCGGGGTGGAGGACACAATACAACACTCCTCCCGCCATTCTGCCTCCACCACCGGCTCAACCACAACCATTACCTCCTGCTCCTCCAAGACAACCCGAGATGCCTGCTCAATTGAACCCGAAACCCAACAACAGACAGGGCCAGCAGGTATATACTAGGGAAACAACATGCCCTACCTATGCTGTGGAGATCCAAGAGATCAACCTGCAATCTAGGAAGGTCCTTCTAGAGCGCCAACCTCCTCCCCTAGAGGAGGAGGAAGAGAAACAGGAAAGTGAACCCCAAGCCATTCCACCCTTTCCTGAGAAACTCACAGTAACCACATAACCCAACCCAGAAGAGAATGAGCTTCTGGGAGAACTGAAGCAGTTGTGTGTGAAAATACCACTTCTCCAGGCCATAAAAGATGTACCGATATACAACAAATTGATTAAGGAGAAGTGTTTCAGGAACCCAGGCAGGCGAAAGAGAGATGCCTCAACCATCAATGTCATAGGACAACTGTCCGATCTTATGTTGGGGCAAGTAATCTATCCAAAGTATTTGGACCCTAGGAGTCCTATAGTTGATGTCCACATCAATGGCACCATCATACCCCACACCTTGAATGATCTAGGGGCCGCCATTAATGTGATGACCAGGGACACCATGCTTAAGCTCAACCTTTAGAGTTCCTTAAGGAAGACCTCGACAGTGCTGCAATTGGCAAACCGCTCCACCATGACTCCCGAAGGGATCGTGGAAGATGTCTTGGTCTTTGTCGACTCCTCGGAATATCCTACGGACTTTTTGGTCCTTCAGCCAAAGGCAAAACTCACTGGATATCCCCTCATTTTGGGAAGGCCTTGGCTGGCTACTGCGGATGCTTACATTAGCTGTCGAGCAGGAAGCATGACCATAAAAAATGGGCCTATGTCCAAACAACTGGTCCTATACCCTCCTGCCGAACCTCTGCTAGAACATGACTTACCCCTCTGATTGGAAGAAGGAGAGGATGAGGTATACTCTGCACCATTATGCACAGTAGAGGCCACCAGGGGAGGCCCCCAAACCGAGGATGATTTGATTGAGAACTTAAGCCAAAATCCTCCCCCTGGTGCACTATCCTTGGAAGAGTTGGTGGAAGATACCCAAGCCAATGATTTAGTGGACCTATGTGCGACTGATCCAACCACCTCCAGAGTTAAGAATGTGGAGTTTTGCCCTGAAAGGACTTTAAAGATCAGCTCCTCTCTCTCTCCCTCTCACGAAAAGGAGCTATGTAGCCTCTTGACCCGCCATTTGGAGGCTTTTGCCTGGAGCTACAAGGAAATGAAGGGAATCCATCCCTCGGTCTGTACCCATCATATCTACATTAAGGAGGACTGTAAACCAGTCAGGCAACGTCATAGGAGAATGAATCCAGCCCTCAAGGACATTGTTAAAGAAGAAGTGCAAAAATTGTTGGATGCAGGATTCATCTACCCCATCTCGGATAGCGGATGGGTTTTCCCTCTTGGTACCCAAGAAAAATCGGAAATGGAGAATCTGTGTGGACTACAGAGAACTGAATAAAGCCACCAAGAAAGACCACTTCCCTTTACCTTTCATAGATCAAGTGTTGGATGGACTAGCAGGGAAGAAGTTTTTCTCTCCTAGATGGGTTCAACGGGTATAATCAGATCCAAATCAGCCCAGAGGACTAAGATAAGACCACCTTCACTTGTCCATGGGGTACCTTTGCCTACCGAGTCCTTCCCTTTGGGCTATTCAATGCCCCTGCCACTTTCCAGAGAGCTGTATTGAGCATCTTTGCCGAGTTGGTTCATGATTCAGTGGAAATCTATATGGATGACTTTACTCCTTACGATTCTAGCTTCCAAGAAGCCTTATCCAACTTGGGAAAAGTTTTGAGCAAGTGCATTGAGATGAACCTATCCCTCAGCCCTGAAAAATGTGAATTCCTGATGACTGAGGGGACTGTGTTAGGTCATACCATTTCTCGCCAAGGATTACAAGTGGATCCCAGTAAAATTGTTATCATCAAGAAGGTTCCACCTCCTCAGAAGGTAAGATATGTTCGGAGTTTCCTAGGCTTAGCGGGATATTATAGAAGATTCATTAAAGACTTTAGTAAGCTAGCCTCGCCATTGTTTGGCCTCTTAGCAAAAGATGTCAAGTTTAAATGGACTAATGACTTCCAGAGGGCTCTGAATGAATTAAAGGATAAGTTGGTGTCCGCCCCAATTTTGAGAGGGCCAAATTGGGCCCTACCTTTCCACATCCACACTGATGCCTCGAACAAAGCCATAGGGGCAGCCTTAGGACAAGTTGAAGGAAAACTTCCATATGCCATATACTTTGTCAGCAAAAACTTATCCAAGGCAGAAATGAATTATACAGTAACTGAGAAAGAGTTCATGGTCGTGGTCCATTCCCTGAACAAGTTCCGACACTACATCACTGGCTATCAAACATTCGTACATACTCACCATGCTGCAATTAGATATTTAATGAATAAGCCTGATGTGAATGCTCGTATTATTAGATGGTTACTTTTGTTGCAGCAGTTTGATTTGACTATCGTTGACAAACCAGGTAAAGAAAATGTTGTTGCTGACTTCTTGTCTAGATTGGATTTGCCTGCAGGTGAAGAAGGAACAGTGGATGACCAGATGCCAAATGAAAATCTGTTTGCTATCTTAGTACTCTCTCCGTGGTTTGCTAATATAGCAAACTATCTGGTCTCAGCACAGTTCCCTCCGCATCTATTCTCCAAGGAGAAGAGTAGAATCGTGAGGAAGAGTGCCTCATTCACTTGGATCGGGGGAAACCTATTCAAACTTGGCCCTAATCAGATCTTAAGGCGTTGTGTAAGGGAGGAGGAAGTCTTTGACATCCTCCTAACCTGTCACAATGTGCCTTGTGGAGGACATTTTGTAGCCAAGAGGACTGCCTTCAAAATTCTACAAGCAGGCTACTATTGGCCCACTCTTCATCAAGATGTCAGAAGATATATCAGCCAATGTGACCAATGCCAAAGGTTGAGGAGACCGACTCCAAGGGACGAAATACCTATCCAACCTCAAGTGACTCTTGAGCCATTTGAGAAGTGGGGTATGGATTTTGTGGGTCCTATCAACCCTCCTTCAAGGCAAAGGTCTTACATCATTATGTGCACAGACTATCTGACAAAGTGGGTAGAAACCAAGGCAATCAAAGCAGCAACAGAAGAAAAGGTGGCTGAGTTTTTAAGAGAAAACATCTTCTACAAATTTGACTACCCAAGAGAGTTAGTCACTGATCAAGGAAGCCAGTTCACCTCCAACTTAATTGAAGACTTGCTTGCTCATCACAAGATCAAGCATAGGACATCCACCCCATATCATCCTCAAGCAAATGGGCAAGTGGAAGTCACCAATAGAACATTAGAAGGGATTTTGACTAAGGTGGTGAGCAGCAACAGAAAGGATTGGGCAGATCGCCTGGTTGAGGCCACTTGGGCCTACAACACCACTTGGAAGACCACAACTAGTTTCACACCTTATGAGCTAGTCTATGGGAAGAGATCTTTGTTGTCAATCAAGTTTGAGTACAACACATTGAGGATGGCAGCTCAGTTGGACCTAGATCTCAGCCACACTAAACAAGAAAGGTTATTGCAGCTGAATGGGTTATATGAACACCGAATGCAGGCCCTCCTCCACTCAGAAGTGGTTCAACTTCAGAGGAAGATATGGCAGGACTGCCACCTCAATGACAAACAATTCCAGCAGGAAGATTGGGCGTTGTTGTATGATGGCTAGAACCATATGCAGTGGAGAAGTGTAATGACAATGGTTCTTTCCTTATCTGAACTATTGATGAAGAAGCCATCCCCATGCTCGTCAATGGGCATCGACTAAAGATCTACAGGAAACCTCTTTCGAGGCAAGAGTTCATCAAAACTGTGGAAAAATCAGTGCCGGTCATAGAGAAGGGCTCTGCCTCTGTTTTGGGCACACCCTGAGCATCATTATAAAAAAATGAAAAAAAAAAAAAAAAGAATGCAATAAAAAAGATCCTTGGGTGAAAACCTTTCTGAGGCGCCCAAGGCAAATGGTAGGGGTGAAAACCTCATTGAGGCGCCCCTGCTGTCTCTTAAAAAAAAAAAAAAAATTGGAATAAAAAGGTCCTTGGGTGAAAACCTCTCTGAGGCGCCCAAGCAGATAGTGGGTAACCTCATTGAGCGCACCTGTTGTCTCGTTCAGAATGAAAAAAAAAAAAAAAAAAAAAAGAAGAAGGAAGAAATAGAGAAAAACAAGTTTAATCTCTGGAAATTGTTGCAGGTTGCAGGAACACAGTGCAAAAAGGAGGCCTCTCAACTCAAGCACAAGGGTTCCTACCAAGCTACCATGCAACCTCACATATACTCCCTCCATGAACACTCATTTTTTCCAAGGTTCGGACATAATCTGGTCATGGTTTAACCTTCTACAAGAAGCTGCAGGACTTTCTACAGGAAGTTCTGTATTTCTACAGGAAACATCTTGTAGAGCCTTTGGGCGCGCTAGAATTGATTATGGAAAAGGATTTGAAGTTTGAAGTCTGTTGAGGAGGCATGCAACCACTATTTTCTTCCATCCCCCACTTGTTTCACCTCCTTTCACCACCATTGCCACCATCTGGTCGAATATACCTGCACAGTCATACCAGAACCCTATTTTTTCAGATAATAATTTCTTTTTTTCAAAGAAAAAATAAAGCATTCAGAGGTTCGCACACTTTACCTGTCAAGGCGACCTCAAGACCCTTCACCTATGAATGTGACTTCGTTTATTTCAGCATGCACCCCAGGAGGAGAAACGGCTACAAGACGTCCTACAAGAATCTGGTAGCAGCTGATCTAGCTGGAGCACACACCATGAAGACATCAGCAGCTCACGAAACTAGTGCATGCGGCATTCACCACCAGGAAATCGGGTCTCAAGGTCTCGTAGCTGGCAGCAACCAATGAAGAGGAGCTCCAGCACCTGTACATGATGCAACAACAAGCAGATCCAACATTCCTCGTCCCAAAACCTGAAAAAACTACGTCCATGGCTGCACAGGTAAGTGCCTAACCTTATTTCGTCAAATTACATAAGTTATACTCTAAATGTGCATGACTGTGAGAATGGACGGATTGAACAAGTCTGGTAGCCATTCAACTGGCAACCACAGCCAGTCAGATAGCCTCGTAGGATCCGAATGGGCTTGGTTATGTTGAAAAGATGGGTAATTGACACGTGGGAAGTGTCCAGTCGGGGAGAAGCCGCAGTATGAAAGGAATGGCGGTGGTGAATGCAAAGGGAAGAATTCGGCGGTCAGGGACACGCCGGGGAATGATAGCTATGACATCGGCCAACTGATCGACAAGGACAGCTCACCCCTGTGCCATGAATTCCGCAGCATTTCAAAATACGCCGGTCGAATAACTTATGATACACTGTATTCATTTACACTCACAACCGTCTTGCAGCTGAGTATGCGTCCTCCTCCTCTGCAAGTTGTTAGCCTGAGTTCTCGGTCTGTTCCAATGTCCTGCTACCGCTCAGACTCGTCCTGAACCACCGTAACATCCTCCAGAAGTCAGGAACGATTTCTACAGGAAGTTGCGCTAAAGGAAACCCAGCATACGAAGCAGCTTGGACTGTTCACGTTGAGGGTGGCAATTTTTAGTGAGGTAGGCCTGAACATAACTTTCCCAAGCAAATAATTCCAAAGGCGGTGAATTCAACGTATTGAGGGGGTAGGGAAAATGTGAATGCAAGTCTGTCTGTGAATTCAAAAGCCGTTTTCTTATCACTTCCTGAAATTGTCTTCGTGGTCTGCATGTGAGATTTTCTCCACGAGTCTTGAATTAAAATCCCTCCCGTAGAAAAATTGAGACAGTGTCAAGGCACTGGTGAAAAAAATTGTGAATTTTATATGACTTGTGTATAATGGAGACGTAGCTCTGCACTCTGTGTAGAAAAATCCCGAAGCCCTCCTTCTGTACACGAGCAAGAAAGTTTAGCAGAGGGTAATTGATACAAAGATACTGTTTTTCTAACGCTCTGAGAAGGAAATACACCCAGAACTCCCTGTCTGCTTAAAGTGCAAAAAAAAATCGTGTTTTTACCATGCCGGGAGAGTTCATTAGAAAAGAACCATCGGACTCCAAGAAATTACGGGAAACCCTTGAGGTGGTGGACTTGTTTTCCCATGCACACTGGATGTCATTCTATGACAATCTTCAAGGTCACGATGATGAAATTACAGAATAATTCCTAAGGTCCCTGAAGCCGAAGTCAAAGACATTGGCCATTGTCAACTTCAGAGGATTGACCCTCAGACTCACCCCATAGCTCATTAGCAGAGTAACTGATCTACTGATGGGGGTAGCCTGGGATAAAGAGGAGAGAAAATTGGGTCAGAAAGCTAAAAAAGAGTTCTTCTTGCCAGAGGAACAATTTTCGAAGGACAAGAATGGAGTTCGAAGAACTAGCCTACAACTGTTCTAGAGTGAAGTCAGCCTCCAAATTATGAAGTATATTACGTGTGAGGGTCAATTTAGCATCGTGTATGGCTATCATTTCCGGTTGCTCACAGAACTCAGGCACCAAACGGACCTACCCTCAGAGAAAAAATTGAGCATTCCTCTTACTTCCTCCTGCAGTCCTTGATCGAGTGTGCGACCAAACTGAGAGAGGGGACACCAGACCAACTAGCCCATCATGGGATTATCAAGCTCCTCATGGAAGATGCACTCCAAACTTACGTTGTCCCTCTCTCCTAGGAAATTTTTCGGAATATGTCTAAGGATGATGACATCCGAGTTTTGGTCGAGGAACTCACTTCCTCTAGTAGTGAGGAGAAGGAGCACACTCAGGCAGAGAAGAAAGCTAAAGGATAAGAAAACCCGGGAAAAACACCAAAGAAAGAACAAAAAGGAACACAAGAAAAAGGCCAAGCTGCCAAAATAGGGGATGGTAAAATTACACCAACACCCAGGGAGAAAAGACTACAGAGCAGGGTAGAAAGGACTGAGAAAGTCCAAACTAGTAAGGGCACCCCTAAGGCAGCCTCAACCAAGCTAAAGGAAAAAGTCCCCTCAGCCAAGCAGGCTAAAACAGTGCCATCTGCTTCTATAGGAAACCAGAAGGCTATTTCTACAGGAAGTTTAAAAACGGCTTCTACAGGAAGCCAGAAAACAACCACTACAGGACTTTCTACAGGAAGTTCGAAAGAAGGACAGCAGAAGGAGAAATCGGCCGAAATTCTAGCTAGGGAGGCAGTAGCTGTGCTGGCCACCCTGCGTACCTCTCCCAAGCCAAAGGAAAAATGAAAGAGGGAGACTCCTCTGTATTTTAAAGCAAGAAGGAGTGTGAGGATTAAGACTGGCAGACCCCAGCCTCCATCAAAAGAGCCAATCACAATTGTGGATACCCCTACCACACCAAAGGATAGGTCCCCCTCCAAGGCATCCATTACTTATGAGCGGGGGAGCCCGAAAACAACCTCATGGAGAGAAAGGATGGAGAAATTGAACTCGGAAGCCTCTCTACAGGATGTCGAGGCTATTCTACAGGAAACTTTGGCTAGGCTGAAAGAAACTGAGCAGATGGAGGAAAGAGCAGCCAAGTCACCACAGGAGGAGGAGAAGACCAATGTCATCATGGAACCAAGCCCCCAGCCCAGCCTGGGCTCTTATTATAACTTTTTTGAGGCCGGAAAAATTATTCCTCAAAAATTCATAGTGCCACTGTTTTTAGCACTAGAGGAAGAAAGAGTACGAACCCACACTTAGATGAGGATCACTAAATCCAAGGGGGTAGCAGATATAGGGCCTCTAGAGGAAAGGCTCAAGGAAACACAAAGGGAGTTGGAAAAAGTACAGCATGTGGAAAGCTCCCAATATGCCAAGTTAAGAGAAGAGAATGAGCTGCTTAGACAGCAGCTATAGCTACAGGGACAGAGGAAAGAAGACGACACAGCAGCCAAGGACACCTCAGCAGAACCTCAAGAAAAAGAAGGGATGCAAGTTGATCTTGAGGAACTAAACCGGCAGCTACAAGAAAGGGAATTGCAGGCAGGCATAGAGATACAATCTTTAAAGCAGCAGATGTAAGAAAAGGAGGCAAAACTGGCCTGCATGGCCAGTTGAGCAATGGAGGCTCTGCAATGTAGGCAACCCGCCAAATCCTATGGCCTATACCTAAGGGATCAGTCGTTGCAATTCCAAATCAACATATTGGCACAGAGGGGTATCTCCCAAATCCAAAACCCCCAGCAGTTCATGGATTTATGTAATAGCAGTTCATCGAAGGATAAGGCTAAGCTTTCAGAGTTTTACCTTCATAATTTGGCCCTTCCGA
Source organism: Pinus taeda (assembly GCA_000404065.3). NCBI lineage: Eukaryota > Viridiplantae > Streptophyta > Pinopsida > Pinales > Pinaceae > Pinus > Pinus taeda. The sequence goes on from APFE031213628.1 coordinate 199,233, forward strand.
ACATCACCTCGTGGGACCCCAACACAGTAGTAGGGGACATGCAGCTGATGGCAATGACCTCATGGTTGAACCATGAAGAAAAGAGAGCAGCTGAGGTCAGGAATGTCATGGATCGAGAACTACATGAACCACTGCTGATTAGAGTAGAGCCAGCGGACCCCACAACATTGATATCCGCTCACCAGCACCTAGAAACCAACTCTCAGGCTTTATTAGAGTACATGGATCGACAGGCTCAGACTATAGCACACTTCGAGGATATGGAGCGATTACTAGGGGACAATTGTGTTCATCCTTGCACCCGTAGGTGGAACACATTGTCCCACAGCCTCAAAATCAGGGAATATCACACTCCAACTCGAATGAGGGATGCCTTGGCACGAGTGCCTCTCTACAAGAAGTTTATGCAGAACCTCCAGGCCAGCTGGATAGGCCTCAAGTTAAGTCCACCTTTGCTTTTGGGATTGTTAGAAGGAGGCACAGAAGAAGAAGAGCATAAGCAGTGGAAAGAGGTGGAAAGGAAGGCCGGATTCCATGACAGTGAGGAGGATACTACTTCAGAAGCCTGGATGTGAGGGTGGCGATTAAAGCAATGAAAGACGAGGAGCTTGACTCGTTACTCAGAGGATGAGCAACCCTTTTAGCAGGGGGGTGATGATGAGCCCCAAATTTGGTAACTTGTTGGGCTCATTTGGCCTAATTATCCCTATTCATTCCTTGTTTAATCCTTCATTTTTCATAGCTTATGCATTATTTTTCAGTATGTTTATGTCATTTGTACGAATAAGGGTAGTCACTCTTCCTAGGTGGCTAACACGTGCTCATTTCAGGTTTTTTGACACATGTTGGAGAAAAACCGAGCAATCATGGGCTAGAAGACAGCCAAGCTTGAGGAGAGGATTCGTAGGGGGGTTGTCTATGGCATTAAATAGCCCTTCCTAGGGATCTTCACCCTAACTCCGAGCTCTAAAGGCCACCAAAACCGGATCTAGAAGGCAGCCAAGAAGATTTTGAAAGGGACTATCTAACTCAGTTTGGACAACCAAGTCCCATAGATCTAGGAGGCCAGCTAGGGCCCTCAGGATGTATAAATGTTAAGGCCTCAACCTTCGTAAGGGACTTTTGAAACCATTGCATATTTTTCACTACAGTGCTATTATCTTTAGCTTGTCATCTTGTAGCCATTTGCGCATAACTCTTATGACTATTTTTTTATAATGAGAAGTAGTCCGATTTTATATCAACTCTCAGTTTTCTATAGGAGCCATAGCTCTCAGGGTTGGGCCCAACTTGAGAGCATAGGGCTTCCTTTTTTGTACTATTACTTTTCTTTTATGCATCGTTGTTTTCCTTTTATGCATTTGAAACGTATTTCTGTTAGGCAGATTTAGTTGTGTTGATTAGATAGATCACAGTTTATGAATAGAATTGCTTCAGGTGTTTAAAATAGATTGGTAGGATAATAACAGAAACAAATCCGAGAAAATGGATAACGACACTCTTGGTTTCACATCATCCTTATTGGATCAGGGGCTGGAATTGAAGAAACAGTGTTGTCCCAACAAAAACACTAGTTTGCTTGACCATGCAATCCTTAGTGTACTGTTTTCATTTGCAGAAATTAGTTATGGGTTTAGATCTCTAAAATGTTTCTTTGCATAGTTGATGTACATGATTTTCTTTCCAAATAAAGTTGTTGTTCATTCATGTTATTGATAGTTAGACTAGATTAGCTAGGACTTTGATTATTTGCAAGACTTTGTTGATTTGGTTGAATGTACACCGTGCAGGGCATCTCTACCACTCTTTCATCCACCTAAGCTTTATTAGAGCCACCTGTACCATCTCCTAGCTAGGTTCCTCATCTCGCATCTGTCCTTTTGCCCACGTAACCCTACCTTCTTTCTCAATCTTTGTCTCAGCCTCTTTAAGCTAAGTCAGCCTTCTACACCCTCTCACCACTCCATCCACCAGTCTCTGGGTCACTCCAGGCCCCTATCCTACCTCCCTATCCATTCATGCATCTTCCTTCACTCACCCATCCTCTAAAATCTACTTTTTAAACATCCTGTAGAAATTTCTGAACATCTTGTAGAAATCTCTGAACATCCTATAGAACCCCTGCAGACTTCCTGTAGAAGCTCACAAATGAGGTTTCTTTATAGCCAAACTTTGTGAAACTCTACGAAAGGGTTTTGGGGACTCCTTAGATCCTCTTTGAACCTTCCCAACCTTTTCCAAGCATTCCTCCTACTTGATCCACCCCTGCACAGTAAAGAACAGTGAAAGCATGTGCATGATGAAACTGACAACTTAATCAAAAATTCAAAAATATGTTTTCTTAGGACAGAGGTAGTCTTGACACATGTATTTTACCTTCATATAAGTAATGGCATCTCTTTCAGTAGTTTGCATTCTCAGCTTTGCATGAGTAGGACTAGCTCGTAGAATTAGGGTTTGATAGGGTTTGCGCTTTCCTTCAGTTTTTCAATCTCTTTTCGCAAATAGATTAGCTTTCTTCGAGTTAGCTTTCATCCATCAATTAAAAATATTCTTCTAAGAGCTCATAGAAGTTGGCTTAAGCTCCTAGCGGACTTGTGCTAGCTGACCAAGTGACAGTTGCGGCAAGACCTAGTACTTGTGCATAAAGCACCGTCGCTTCCAAGTTTGTTACGAACTACCGGGTTGATAAAATTAAAGAAGGGATCCCCAGGAGTTGCAACATTATTTTTGCAATACTGGAGCCCACCATCTTTTTGGCGTTATTTCCGGGGAAGCATCAGAGTATTGGTGATTGTTGGTATTCTTCTATTTTTTTCTACAACCTTCTGTCAAGTAGTTTATTTCATTTCCATTCTGCAATTTCATTTCCGCAAAAATAGACTAGACATTTCTCGCTTTCATAGATTAGCATTTCAATTCCGCAATTTTGATTCTGCAAGCATAGATTAGCATTTCAATTCTGCAAGCGTAGGCTAGCATTTCATTCCTGCAATTTCATTTGAGAAAAATAGATTAGTCCTTTCCTGCTTTCATTTCAATTCTGCATTTTCATTTTATCAAGGTAGTTAGTTGCAGTTCAATCTATTTCAGTTTTGTAGGTACAAGAAGAAAAATACAAAAGTCAACCAAAAAGATTTCATTTCATGCCTTGTAGGAGAACAGATAACTTAGAAAAATGATTCAACAACACCCCCACTGCTTCACATAGCCAACCTTCTCTCTTCTTCGATGGTTGTGATTAAAGAACACTTAGGTGGATAGAAAGACATATTTGAGGAACCTCTAGGGGAGAAGAAGAAGAAAACATTCCTCTGGAGAAAATGGCTACAAGCAAAAATGTTGGGAGGAGTACCTTGTCCCAAAATGAATTTGAAAATCAGATGGAAGATTTCAAGAATGATATGAGGCAATTTCTTGCCATGCAACTGGATACCTTACAGATCCAAAGGAAGCAAGAGGAAGCCAAGAGGGCTTTGGTCATCTTTTGTCCTAGGTGCACTAGAAAGCATCCTAGGAACGAATGTCTAATGCACTCCCTAGAAGTGTGTTTTGTCTGTGAAGAATACCATCCTACGAATCAGTTCCCTTCCTTTCCTGGACTTAAAGCTGCATATCAGAGAGTCAAAGAAGTCACTGAACCACTGTATTTCATGAACCAAAGGAGGTCACATGGACCCATACCTTACCAACAGGAACTGCAAGGGACATCCGAGACCTATTATGACCCCTATCAAGCCACTTTCATGCCTTCTTGGGGTTCCCCCGCTCATCCTTCCTCGTTCACACCTCCTCCTTATTCCTTCATAGATCCATATTATGCTCCTCCAGTTGCTCATTCATTTCACTCTTATGCTCAGCCACAGCCTCAGTGGAATGCACCTCATCAGGGATGGAGGCCCCTGTACAACACTCCTCTCACTCATTTTCCTCCACCACCTGCTCATCCACAACCATCGCCTCCTGCTCCACCAAGGCAACCCCAAATGCCTGCCCCACCACAACCCCATCCACATCCATCTCAAATATACACATCCACTCAGCTACCCGTACTGCCATTTCCAAAACCATACAATGGAGTAGCTCAATCCAATTGCAAAGCTGAGGCACAACATGTCCAAATGACTCCTCTTGAGCTCAATGAACTTCACCAAAGCTCAGGAAGAGTGTTGCAAAATAGAGATTATATTGACAACATTGAAGGACCAA
>APFE031213628.1:218518-281844 GCA_000404065.3 Pinus taeda
ATGAACTTAGGAGTGCGGAGCATAGTTCATTTTCCTGTGTCAAGCTCCCTAAAAAATGAACTTAGGAGTGGTCGGAGCATAGTTCATTTTCCTGTGTCAAGCTCCTTAAAAAATGAACTTAGGAATGGTCGGAGCATAGTTCAGCTTTCCTATGTCAAGCTCGTTACAAAATGAAACAAGGAGTCTCGAGCATAGTTCCTGATCTTGTGTCAAGCTCGTTAAAACATGAAACACGGGTTATGAGGATAGTTCTTTCACTGTGTCAACCTCCTTAAAAAATGAAACAACTCCCTTTCCAAGTCGAATATTTTGATTAAGATCTCGTAAAATACAAGTCGAGTCTTTCCAAGATCTCGAAAGTGAACCTTCATTCCATCCACTTTGTTGAATGCAATGAAGCTTGGGGGGCATGTACCTCATTGCGTCAGTATGCTAGGGGCATGCAAACTTATAACAAGCATAGTTTTTTCGTTTCAAGCTTGTGTAAACATGAAACCGATTCCAAGTAGAGTTCTCTATGGTTCAAGCTTGTGAAAAAATGAACCCATACCCGAGTCACCTTTAAGCTCTTTTCTAACTCGTAAAACATGAAAAGATTGCCGAGTATTTTTTCGCTTTTTGACTCACTAAAGAGAATAAAAATGGAGGTCTTCTTTCAGCTCTTTTCCTGACCTGTTAAAGAGGAAAAGATCGCCGAGTTTTCCCTCTTGGCTCGTTAAACGGATACTAAGGGGCGGTCGTTTTAAGTTCTTTTATCGACCGTTAAAACATAAAAAGATTACCGGGTTTTTGTCGTTTCAAACTCGTTAATGGTTGCGAAACGACATGATTTTGATCCCTTTTTTACTTTTTCAGATCGAAACCACTACTCATGAAAAGTACTCCTCGGTCATAATGATCGGGCGGTTCTTCCGGGTATCATTTTACACTTTTTCGGACCCGAGAGACACAACTTTACGAAAAAGGACCTCTGGAGTTTTCTTTTCCGTGTCTTTTTCAAACTCTCTAAACATGAAAAAGACTCCGAGTTTTACCTATTTCGGACTCGTTAAACCCTGACGACATTGGACTCATCATCATGATGAGACTTGAGCTTCTCCTCCCTAGGGCTCGTTAAAATTCTACTAGGTTGGATTCGACCGAAGGTCGAACTTATACTGCAAGCATATGCTATCCCCATCAAGCTTGTTAAAAAATAATCGGGGTACTCGCCAGAAATGGCGGGGGAAAAAAAAAAAATTTTTGGAACCATAATCATAAGTCGTGTCGGCAGTATGTCGCTCTTAAACATGGCACTCCTCTGCTTTCGCGTCAGGGTGGGGATATCTGATTTGGCCTTTCACTTGCCTCCGTGGGTTTGGGTGATCCTATTTGACCTCTCACCTGCTCACTGCCTCGTCATCGTGACCTCTGATCTAGTGATGTCAAATACTGCCAACTTCACTGTCGTGCCGTCAATATGTTCAAGAGAAGTTGACCTCTGCAAGAGAAAACCGCCTCCACTTGATAGTTCGTAAATCTCATTTCACAACATTGTATCCTCCCGTCTCGCGTCGATGATGTGGGAAACATTATGGCCCGCCTTCGACAAAGACCACTTCCTGTCGACTTCAGCTCATTATCCAGGAAAGTGGCCTAGAGACTCCTTCCCGGTACCTTGGAGCCTGCATGCCTCAATGGCAGGTTCTTCGTATTCGACGCGAGGTTTTCGTCATTGGCCTCCGATCGAATAACTCTACGGATGTTCGACATCGGCTCATGCATTCACACGCCGTAGAATGTACCTGTAGTACCTTGAGGGCCATTGTCATTATTGGTGGTACCTCTCGAGTCTGTTAACAGTTTTCATTATTGACTGGTAATCAGACGATGTCCAAGCATGTTCGACTTCAGCTTACATGTTCACCTGCTTGGACTTGTACTTGTGTTCGGGTCGAGATGGAGCGCAAGACCCTGGATTGTGTCTGTTGTAATCCAGGCGTGATTTTGATACATGACTCTTTCACTGGATGGCTGCGACCATACCAGAGTCTATTCATCGGTCCCAACTAGATGGCTGCGTCCATACTACGGATTCTGATTATTATGTACTCTGTCAATGGATGGCTGCGCCCATACCGCATACATCATGTATTTTAACTATCATACTGTATCTCTCCATGCAGATTCTCGGCGGCAGTTCGATATGATCTTGTAAAGCACTTCACCTCTCTCTCTTTCTCGAGGCTCATGCTTTAGGGGGCATCTGTTACGCAGTAATTTGTCACCGTTGGTCACCGTCCTTGTTACCCCCCCACTGTCACACATTGGAGGACACATTTACGGACCTGTGGCCAGTGACATAACTTGAAAACACTTGCATTGAGGTCTCCTGAGTATGAAGTTCAATAACCCTGAAGACACCCTTTGAAGATTAACCTCTGAAGATGCCCTTTTTCCGTTAGCGCGGGTCCACAGTGTCTAACCCGCGCCAATGGCTCAGTTCCTACAAAGAGGGCGCGCCCATAGACGCTCTGTCCTAGAACAAAGTCCGCGCCACACAATTTGGGCATGATTTTTGGCCAGCGCATATTGGAATGCTTTTTCCTCCGTGACTCACCCAGTTCCCTGAAGGAAAAATCCAATAAAAGCAGCCGGGCGTCGGCTTTTCTATCCAAGGCAACCCAACTCAATGGTTATTTTGGGACATTGCCAAAAACTCAGAAGGTGTCCACATACAACGCACATCTCCTCTCCCCCCATCTATAAATGCCTGTCTCCCCATATTGAACAGGCTAGTAGTTTTTTGATAGCTAGTTTTTGAGAGCTAGAAGAAGTGGCTAGAAGAAGTTTTTGCTGAGAAGTGATAGTATGAGCTAAGAGCTGAAAGAGAGGTTATGCTGCCGGATTGTAGAGAGAGAAAGTGACTTTGCATGACATGTCAGACTGCTGACCCAGCTGGAGGAGATTTGCAGCGTCAAGCCTTAAGTGGTTGTAATTCTTCTCTCTTTTCTATTAAATGATAAGCGACTGTTATTATGGTTCCATTCATGTGTTCTACTGGTAATATGTGAATTATATCCTGCTTGACTGATATATAACTGTACGATTTCGGATTTTACGCTTGTTTGTGGGTTGTTCTTCATTTGTGCAGGTGTCCATGCGTGGAGCGCAAGGATAACGACCGGCCAGAGCTAGAGGACAGGAGCGACACTTCTCCCACAGCAAACAGCGTTGGATCCTAGGTTGGTCTCCCTGATCGATTTCTAAATTGTGTAGTTAGGAACTTGCATGCAGCGTGTTTGATTGTTGCTAGACCCCTGTGGGGCTAGTGGGATCCACCTCTGTCCGCAGAGGGGATTTACCTCCGCAACACCCCCCCCTCCACCTCATTGCTTCAATTGCAGAGCCTGCAAGGAAAGGCTACCTTTCTTCGTCGATTCATTCCTAACTACGCTGAACTCGCCAATGGTTTTACTTGCTTGCTTAAGGAGGGGATCCCTTTCATTTGGAATGAAGTTGCCTAGAAATCCTTTGATGCTTTGAAAGACACACTTATCAGTGTTCCTTTATTGCATCCCCCTGATTATCGACGCAATTAATTTCTATTCTTGGCTGCAACTAACAGTACCATTGATATGGTGTTGATTCAGGGTGATGACGATGGCAATGAACATGTGGTTTATTATTTAAGCAAAAATCTTCTTGACACCAAGTCTCAACATGTCCATGTTAAGAAGCTTGCCTTGGCAGCAGTCCATGTTGTCCAAATATTTCGTCATTATATCCTTTTACGGAAAACCATAGTGATTTTCGATTGCAACTCGATGACTTATATATTGACTCCTCAATTAATGGGGGGGAAATACTCCAAATGGATTATTATCCTTCAAGAGTTTGATTTGGAGTTTGCTACTGCCAAATCAAAGAAATCGCTTGTTTTTATTGAGTTAATATGTTCCCTTCCGTCTGCAAGCACTTCTACTGATTTCACTGAGCAAATTCCTGATGAAACTATGTTTCTCATTAACGCTCTTGACCCATGGTATGGAGATATTATCATTTATCTTCAAACTCAAACCTTCTGATCTAAGTTGTCTCGATCTGACCAATGCTACATCCGAAATCAGTCCCAACCCTATCGGATTCTTGGTGATACATTATATCGAGTCGAAGTGGAATTTGTTCTTCGCAGATGTTTAACACTTAAAGAGGCTGAACGGGTCTTGAATGACTACCACTTTGGTGCCTGTGGTGGTCATATGTCTGGCTATGCCACTGCTCAGAAAATCCTCTGCGCCGATTATTTCTGGCCTTCTATCTTTAAAGATTGTATTATGGTTGTTCAAAAATGCCATGAATGTTTGATTTTTAATTGTAAGCAGTGTGCCCTACTAGCACCCTTACACCCAGTAGTTACCGTTGGCCCATTTGCTAAATGGGGCATAGAATTCATGACATGTAATCCTCGCTTGGCTAGGGACATGGCTATATTATTGTCGTCGACGACCACTTCACTAAATGGGCCAAGGCAATGCCCACATACAATGCTGACGATATTACTACTGCTCAGTTCCTCTTCAACCACGTCATAGCGCATTTTGGTGTTACTCAGGCCATTGTAACTAACCATGGATCACATTTTCATCAGTACATGATGGCAAAGCTGACTACTCAGTTGGGCCTTCGTCGTGATAGCTCAACTCCTTACTATCCACAGGCCAATGGCCAAGTTGAAGCAATTAATAAGGTTTTGATTACTATGCTTCAACGCACCATTGGGACGCACAAAAAGGACCGAAATTTGATGGTATTATAAACTCTCTAGGCTTATAGCACTTTTTCTAAGATGGCCACTGGATTCACTCCATTTCAGTTGGTTTATGGTCTAGAGGAAACTCTCCCAATTTAATGTGAAATCCCTTCGCTCAAATTAGCTGTCGAACTTCTTCCTAATACCTCGCCTGAAGAGAAGCGGTTACTTTACCTTGAGAAGCTTAACAAGTCCCATTGCATTGTTGTGATGGTAATCGAAGCCCAAAAGAAACATGTCAAAACTCATTTTGATCAAATCGTTTCTCCTCACACTTTTTCAGAAGGTGGCCTGGTCCTCCTTTATGATCATGCTAACAATAAGTTAGGCGCTGGAAAGTTCGAATCTATGTGGCATGGGCCATATATCATCAAATGTGTCTTGGCACCTACGAGCTAGTTGATTACAAAGTAAATGCATTGTCACAGCCCCGAAATGGATTGTATTTGAAAAAGTATTATGCGTGAAATTCGTGTAATTACTTTTTGTACATTACTTTGTGAATTCATTAGTGTGCACTTTTTTATTTTTGGTGTGTTTGTTTTCTTTGCAGACATGTGTTTTTCTGCTTACCTTGTGTTCCACCCGGTTTGCAAAATGTTGTCAAGTCATTATGTCGATTTTGTTGATGATGCTTATCGTAGCACACATAATTTGTCTTCCACATCTTGGGCACCCTTTTCCCCTGATGGCGAGTTGATTGACTTACAAGGTATATGCCTCGGTCAAACAACTAACAATATTGTTGAATATAATGCAGTCATTGAACTATTGTGAGAAGCAGTTGCTCTTAACATTAGAGATTTAGTTGTCAAGTTAGATTCATAACTCATTGTCTTACAGTTAAACAATCATTATACAGTAATAAATCCACATATATTGTGTATGTATCTACGTGTTTGATTACTCGAAAGAAACTTTGATTTTATCACATATCAACATATTCCACGCAATTTGAATACGTTAACAGATGCATTAGAAAATTATATTATTGATATACATTTGTGTAATTTATAAAACCAATCACATCATCATGATACATGGGCACATAAGTAGAAAATAAACACACACACACACATATAGATATCGTGTCTGTCAGAATGTTTACATCAAAATCTCAAAAATTAAAGTGTTATGAGACACTTGGCTTTCAAAGCCTACAAATGTGTAAAAGTAACTAGAAAGGCTTTCAACCTGCATGATGCTCATGGTAGCATGAGATTGCTCTAATCACTCGGCCTAACAGTTGTCGCAGTCTCATTGATACTCCTATGGTGTGCCTCTGCCATCGCAGTGGCACCTCGTCTATGGTAGCATACTCTGGTATCACCCAGGTAATCACGTCCATGTTACACTCCATCTATACCAAGAGGTTCACCTCTTCCTCATAGTCAGCGCCTACTATATGATGGGCTACTCGTCGTGCTATTGGCGGCATGTTAGGCGATATTTCTGGTCCAACCTCTGCACATTTATCACAAGTTACATCTCAATTACACTTTTACAAAAATTCATAAAGCTTGAAAAAATCAAAAAACAAGTTTTACTTGCGTCAGTCCACTGTTCTCCCGGTGGCAGAGGTAGATTTGGATCCCATATGAAATTTGTTCTGGCATAAGCGTAGTCATCCACAACAAGTAATTGGCGGCCTAGACAACCAAAAAATTGTGGAGGGAAATGCATTTGTTGGCCCCCTTCTCCTCGAGGCATAAGCTGACTCCATCGTAGTAGCCTCGGATCCTGGGGAAGAGGATCTAGTACCTCTGCAAACTGGTTCCCAAACAAGGGCACCCGCTCTAGGAAGAAATTAACTAGTATTGAACCGAAACCAAATTGTTTCAGGTTCCCTCGTTTACCTTTGGTTATTTGTCTCTTCATGTTATCTAGTAGTCCTCCACACCAGTTGAAGATTATGGGACCGAGACCATCTACTACATAACGAAATTGTGACTAGGAAGCTTCGTGGAGAGATTGTTGACAGATACATGAGCTATGGTGAATAAGATAGTTCTCAAGGGAAGGTTAGTGACTATTTTTGTCTTTACTTTCCCGCCCAGGGTCATCTCTGAACCTGGGAAATGTCGCCTGACTAGACTGCTAGTACTTTCACCTCCTGGGCGAGATCTAAAAAGTTGAACTCTCTCTCCCCTCCTCAACAATCCGGTGTTGAAATAGATGTTTGTTTCTTCCATCACTAACTTCTAGTCTTTTATGATGAAGAGTTCTCGATCAACATCCCACAAGCTGATCAAATACAATAGTAGCTCTATCTGAGCTCTCAATCCTGTGGTCCTGAAGAACTTCAACAACCCACAATTTCTCAAAGCATTGATGCATTCTGGATCTTGCGCTGCCTGGTGGTCTTCGACCTCATGGCATCTTTTCTTCCATTCTAAAACCATGATCTCCTGCAAAACATCATTAAAGACAAGTTAGAACCCTTTTTATGGATCAAAATTGAGAATTTTTTCTTGAAAGAAGAGATTTTCTTCAAAAAAATCCACCTCAGACCCATCGCGCATGTTTTTATTAATAGAGCGATGTCATCGCGAGGGCCTTTACGCTTAGGAGCGATCATCGTGGGTTTGATGAGGAAACCTGCGATGATTTCCAATGATTTAAAATTTTAAAATCCCTCCATTTAGCATGCAAAATTCCATTAAAATGCATCAAAGTATGATGAATTGCAAGAGCAAGGATAGACCTCTTACTTGCTACAAACGGTTCACGAAATGATGCCCCGGATCTCCCGCACTGGTCACCTGAAAATGAGCAAATTAAGGCACAAATGCACTCTCAAAACTTACTTGGGTGAAATAGTAAAAATACTTTTACTTTTGGTCTATTTATAAGTTTTGAAGTCATTTTTTGTCAATATTTTATTAATATTTTAATATTTTTTCTCGATATCAGTAATGGGTGAATCTCTTTGTGCAGTTACAGGTACTTTTGATGGACAGTGATCATTTTTTACTGATTCAAATGAGTTTTTATTTTATTTATTTTTCAAACTCGTTAAAAATAAATGAAAAAGGAACCCCCGCTGGAGTCATCTTTAAGCTCTTTTCTGACTCTCGAAAACTAAAAAGATCGTCGAGTACTTTTCATTTTGAACTCGTTAAATTAAATGAATTGATGTCATCTCAGTATACGTTTACCCCTTTTTCGAGCTGAGATTGACTATTTACGAAAACAGTACACCTTGGTCAACACGGTCAAGAGGTTCTCTCGAATATATTTTTTCTAGCTTTTCGGGTTCGAGGGACAAATTACGAAAAGAGACATGATTGAGTCTTCTTTTTCATCTCTTTTTCAAACTCTCTAAATGTGAAAAAGATATTGAGTTATTCTTATGCTAAAATCATTAAAATTTTACGACGAAAGACTCGTCACCATGATGAGATTGAGTTTCTCCTTCCTAGGACTCGTAAAACTTACTAGGATGGATTCATTCAAAGAATGAACTTACAGGAGAAGCATATGTTATCCCCTTCAAGCTTGTGATAAAAATAATTGGGGTACTCACTAGAAATAACAGAGGGGAAATGAAAATGAAACATCCTTTGTATAGGTAGCATATCGCTCTTGAACATGACACTCTTCTGCTTTCATGTCAGGTTTGGGATATCCTCACTTAGTCACTTGTCCTCCCGGGTTTGGGTGATACACTTTTGTCTCTCATTTGACTATTCCATTTTGTCATCATGACCTTTAGGCCTATGTTGAGTCAAATGTTGCTACACTGTGGAGTCATGTTATCAATGTTCAAGAGAAGTCTTATTTGTGGTTATTTACCTATACATTGTTCGAACCATCGTTACAATCTTGGATCTCATTCTTTTCATTCCACTTTATTCCTTGTTCATCATTGCCCTCCTTCGACGAGTCACTTCTTGTTGACTTCAGCTCATTATTCAGGAAGATGACTTAGAAACTCCCTTTCAGTACCTTTGAGCTTGCATGCCTTAATGGCAAGTTCTTAACATCCAATGACAGGTCTTCATCATAGGCCTTCAATTAGATGATTCCACGAGTGTTCGACTTCAGTTTCATTATCACATTCACGGATTGTACTGTTGTACCTTGAGAGCCATTGTCATTATTGGTGGTTTCTATCGTACCTGTTAACGGTCCACATCATTGGCCAGTAATTAGGTGTTTTTCTAGCATGTTCGACTTCAACACATTCATTCGCATGTTAGAATTCATACTTTGATCGGGTCAGGATGGAGCACAAGACCCTGAGTCTTGTCTGATATGGCTTAGGTTGTGTGGAGTTATATGTTATTCATTATTATATGCATGTTTTCGTTATACAGATGGTTGTGACCATACCGTAGGACTTTACATTTATGATGATACTTCTATATCGAATGGCTGCGACCATAACTTAGATCTCCGATTCACAAATGATCCTTATCATTTGGATGGCTGCGCCCATATCATGGATCCTTTCATATAGTCCTCCTTATCTGGATGGCTGCGTCCATACCGTGGATTCATGTTTTGACATCAGATATTTATATGTATATACATCCTTGATTTGTAGGTCCTCCTGACAATGTTTGTCCTCATCCTTGCAAAATCACGTAAAGCATCTCAGCCATCACTCTCCATTCTACCTTCATGCTTTAGGGGGCATCTATTACACAGTATTTTTCCATACCTCCTGCACTTCCCCGTGACATACCCCGAAGTGCCTGAAACATGACCATCATGCAGTGTACTCATTAATATATGTAGCTCAGATCCTTCCTAAGACATTGATTGGAAAATTCCTTGACCTTCCCTGGAAGGAAATAGCTCTAAAACCCTAATTTGAGAATCATCGCCCTTATGAGACTAAAAACAACGATAATCCCCTGTTGCACTATACTTGACCTGTGATGGCATCGCATTGTTCACTTGTATACCTGCGATGATCCCAAAAAGGCAATTTTCCCAAAGAGGATGAGAAGCTTCCAGAGCGGCAAGCTGGAGGTTGTTCGGCATAGATGACGTGGAATTCTCCCAACTTGGCCTCTTGGTCTTATCCCTATGACCTACCTCCTTGAGATGAGGATCTACTCCTATCTTTAGAGAGATCCTAACTCCCTTTCCCAGACTATATATTTATCCTCTCCCATTTCCAAATGGTTCGTCTTTGTCTATTTCCACCCTTATGCTAAGATTGTACCTATATGCTACTCAATTGGCTTGGATAAGGAGTGCTTAGAGAGCTTAGATTGGACTTGGATATCCATTTCAAGGAGAGCCTATCAACATCAAGGCTTGGTTGTATGCTTCCCCTTATTTTCCATTAATACACAACTGCTGGTTCATTTTCCCTAAATGTGTATGCTCATGTATCATTTAGCCTAACATTCCTTGATCAGTTAAGTAGGTTCCTTTTGAATATGTTATTGGTGTTTGCATGCCTTTTTGTGTCTTGATCTCTTATGCAAGTGCATAAACGCTGATAGCAGCAGGAACGAGCTCGTGACGCAAGTGATTCAAAGTCTTCGACAAAGGAGATCAAGCTAGCATCAGAATGAGGTAGGCCATCTTCTTTGTCTCTCTTTTCAATTGCAACTTAGGAAAGTGTCTGATAGATTGTCACTTTGGTTGCTAGACCCACTCATTGGGCTAGAGGGATCGCCATTGTCTGTAAAGAGGATTTACCTAGACAACAAGGATGAGCACTCCAAAGTTGGTAGAGCTGAAGTTGCAGTTAAAGGAAATGCTCGGAAAGGGATACATTAAGCCAAGTGTATCACCTTGGGGCGTACTGGTATTGTTTTTGAATAAGAAGGATGGTACTCTCACATTATGCATTGACTACAGGGAGTTGAACAAAGTGACCATCAAGAACAGGTATTCGTTGTTGAGAATTGATGACTTGTTTGATTTGTTGAAGGGAGCAACAATGTTCTTGAAGATTGATATGAGATCTGAATATCATTAGGTACGCATTAAAGAACGAGACATCTACAAGACAACTTTCTGGATCAGGTATGGGCATTATGATTTTGTTGTAGCTCCATTTGGTTTAACTAATGCTCCAACTACCTTTATGTTCTTGATGAATAGTGTGTTGTGTCCCTATTTGGACAAGTTTGTTATTGTGATCATTGATGACATATTGTTATATTCTAAAAATGGGGAAGAGCATGCCGAGCATTTGGCAGTAGTGTTGAGGTTGTTGAGAGACAATCACTTGTATGCTAAGCTCAACAGGTGCAATTTCTTTCAAATTGAGGTACATTACTTGGTACATGTTGTCTCTAAGGAGGGCATAACAATGGATCCAGAAAAGGTAAGAGCTACCATGGAGTGGGTAGCTCCTAGGAATGTGGATGAGGTGAGATCTTTCATGGGGTTTGAAGGTTATTACAAGAGGTATATCAGGAACTTCTCATAAATTGTTTATCCTATTACATCATTGCATAGGAAAGGTAAGAAGTTTCAATGGACAAAGGAATGTGTGGCCAATTTTGAGTAGTTTAAGTATTTGTTGACACATGCCCCAGTGTTAAATATTATGGATCTGGACTCGTAGTTTGTAGTATGTACATATGCTTGCAAGAGAGGACTTGGTGGAGTCCTTATGCAAGAAGTATATGTGGTATGATATGAATCACAAAAACTAAATGAACATGAGCATAAATATCTGACACATGATCTTGAGTTGGCAGCGATCATTCATGCATTGAAGATGTGGAGGCACTATATTCTTGGCAGGAGGTTTATACTAATGAGTGATCATAGTGGGTTTAGATACTTGTTTGACCAGTCGAATATGAATGTCAGGCAAGCTAGATGGTTGGCCATGATTAGTGAGTTTGACTTCAAGATCAGGTACATGAAGGGAAAAGAGAACATGGTTGTAGATGCTCTTAGTAGGAGGATATAGGTGGATCATATAACATCTATGAGCTCCTATGAGACAGACTTATGGGATATGATTTTGCAGGCATGTCAGCAGGATGACAGGTATATGGAGATTATGCACAGGTTGCAGTAGAGTACAGGTAGTGGTACAGGTACAGGCACAAGTAGTGGTACAGGTACAGGCACAAGTAGTGGTACAGGTAGAGGTACAGATGCAAGTGCACAGGATGTGGACTATCGTCTCACGGCATATGGATTGGTTAGATTTAGGGACAAGATATATGTGCCAAATAGCAATGAGCTCAAGAAGGTGATCTTAGGGGAGTTTCATGCGAAACAATATTTAGATCACCCATGCTATCAGAAGACATTGAATGCAGTTACTAACTTTTATTATTGGTCGAATCTAAAGAGGGATGTAGCAAAGTTTGTGGCTAGATGTTTGGATTGTTGGAAGGTAAAGGCAGAGTGTAAGCATCCAAGTGGAATTCTATAGCCAATTGTGATTCTAGAGTGGAAATGGGAGGTCATTTCCATTGATTTCATCACAGGATTTCTCAATACATCTAGACAACACGATTCCATCATGGTTGTAATGGACAGGTTGACAAAGGTTACACACTTCATTCCAATGAAGTCCACATTCTTAGCTAGCGATGTAGCACATGTATTCATTAAAGATATGGTTAGGTTGCACAATGTTCCAAATAAGATTGTATCAGACAGGGATACAAAGGTCACTTCCAAGTTTTGGAAGGAATTTTTTTGCAGGTTTGGGCACAGAGTTGGCCTTTAGTATAACTTATCATCCGCAGATTGATGGACAAACTGAGAGAGTCAATAGGATATTGGAGGACATGTTGAGGATGTACATGATGCATCAACAATGAAAGTGGGAAGAGTATCTTCCAATGGTAGAGTTTGCTTACAAAAATGGGTATCAAGCATCTTTGAAGATGAGTCTGTTTGAGGCATTGTGTGGGCAGAGTTGTAATAATCCCATCAATTGGAGCGATTCGGTGAGTAGGGTGTTGATTGGACTGGACATGTTGCCAGAAATGGAACAGGAAATGCAATTAATCAAGAAGAATATGAAAGCAACACATGATAGGCATAAATTCTATACAAATTGGAATATGTTGTTCAAGGAGTTCCATGTTGGGGAATAGGTGTACTTGTGCATCAAACCGAAGAAAAGCTCCTTGCAGATTGGATCATGTGCCAAGCTAGCACCTCAGTTTTGTGGACCTTTCAAGATTCTTGAGAGGATCATACCAATAGCCTATAGAATTGCACTGCCTCTGACAATGAAAGACCATGATGTTTTCCATATTTCATTGCTTAAGAATTATGTTAAAGATGTTGATCATGTGATTGACTGGTCTATATTGCAAGTGGATCCAGATGGAGAATTCCAGCCGGAGCCTCAATGTATATTGTAGAGAAAGGTGCTCATGCTCTGGAAACGAGCAATTGAGCAAGTTAAAGTGCATTGGAAGCACTTTGGTCCCGATGAAGCTACATGGGAGACGACAGATCATATGTGGGCTATGTATCCTTCATTGTTTGCCGATTGAGGCAAAGCAGTTTCAGTATATCTTTTGGCATATGTTTGGGTGATGTTTTGATATATGCACATATGTATATGGATGTAAATACCACCATGACCTATGTTATAAATCTCCAATAAGTGGTATGGGTTTCATGTCACCATAGTTGTCATGGTGTTATGTTGTCATGTCTTCAGCAGTGATAATTGTAAACTTGCAATGCGATGTGTTATAAAGCTCCATAAGCAATATGTTTTTCTTTTAGCAAGTGTTGGTTTATAGGTGTCATTGAACACCAAGGATGATATTCCCCTAAGGGGGAGGGTTATTTAACAACCCTGGTTAAAAATCCATGTAAATATAAAAATATAATACCATCATCATGAGACACGTATTCCAAGTTGAATGGTGGGTAAAAAAATCCTAGTGGGGTGTCAATTCGGTTTATTATGGCTAAGGAAATTGAAAAATGAAATGGCTAAGGCATTTGGAAAGGCAAAGTGGCATTAATTGGCATTTTATTTATGAAAATAATGGAAATTAGGAGAAAAGGAAGGTGAAAGATCACAGGTCGCATGTGAGGTGGAAAATGAAGAAAATAGAGGCCTAAATGATAAAAGGCTTATGAGGATCAGTTGGTACCTTTTGTTAGTGTTACCTTTTATCAATCTAGTTTTGGAGCTCTCACATTATTCTCTCTCTCTCACTCTTGGACACTTAGATTTTTCTTGGAGCACTTTAGCATTGGATCAAGAAAGGAAAATAAGGTAAGAGGACGGAAGGAGCAGAGAAGGAAGAGCAGGATCAAGCAGCTGTAGTAGGATCCATTATAGGTACCAATTTGCATGTGTGGTTTCCTTGCTAGATTTGGCACGCATGGTATTGCATGTGGTTCTTTGTTGTCATGGCATAGGTTTTGCTAGGTGTGACAGTGTTTTCAACCTAGCCTTTCCATTTTCAGATAGCCATGGTGTGATGGGGTTCTCATGTCTTAGTTGAGTTGGATTGTCAGATGGATTCAAAGTTGAGTGAGGTAGATCTTTGAATAAAAGAACACATGGCCTAGTAACCCCTGAACTGGACTGTGGGTTATGATAAGGATGGATTTATGTTGCCTTGGTGGGCCTAGGAATCCTCAATCAGTGAATGGTGGGATATACAGTAAAGCCTAGAGGTGGGTGATCTCCACTAGGCCTAATAATCCCGGGATGGGATATACAATAATGCTTGGAGAGTGGAGTCTCAGTTTAGGGCCTAGTGATCCAGCGTGGATTGCGGTAAAGCCTGAGAGACTAGGAGACAGGAAAATTCCTCACAGTGTAGTTGGAGAAATTTGGTGGAATCCATGCTTGTTTTGGCCTAGTGATTTGGTGGAGATCAAGGTAAAACCTGTTATTACATGTTTATTGTTTTGGCCTAGTGATCTGGTGTGGATTACGGTAAATATTGGTTTCTATTGATGACAATGAGGTGATTTAGCCTCGGGATGCCCTGGTTGGTCATTTTGGTTTAAGTCCCACATTAATTCTTAGAATATGGCACACGGGTGATTAGCTGAAGGGAGATATGGCTGAGCCAATCTATGGTCTGGTGGAACGTGGTAGTCCTATACCGGGTTGGATTTTGCATTCATTAATAAGAGGTTCTTTCCTTGGTATCTTATGTGTAAATTTATTGGTTTATAAGTGGATTATATGGCTAATGTATCCTTGATATTTCTATTGTTACTATGTTGGTTATAAGCACGTATTATGATAGTGATTATGTATGGTTGTCCTCATGTTTTGATTTGTAAATGAATGAACAGTGTATCTATGACCTAATAGATGATAATGCAGCTAATGATATAAGGGAACAATGATTCTTAGTGATTCTCAGATAAGTATGAGACCCTTATGCTCTGACTTGTTGTTTAAACCTGTAGATTACATATTTGTGACATGTTTGATTAAATGTCCGTCATGGCTAGTAGGGGTCCAGTCTCGACCTTGTCAATGTTTTTGTAAATGTATCATTGTTCTATTGTGTAAATTCATTTATGAACCTGTCATTGGTATCTGGGCTCTAACCCTGAAAAACTAGCACAAATCTTGGAGACACAAGCACAGGTATGAGGAGAAAAGTCCCCAGATGTGTGGATGCCTTGTTATGTGAGCATTTGGAGCCCCCTAAATGCACCCTTTTCCATATCAAGGGAGAGTCCATGGGTTTGATGCACTAAAACTTCATTTGGTCTCAAGGGCTAGTTACCTGAGTGGTTGGTATGGCTCTTGGGAGTTTTTTTTGTTGACGCGAAAGGTCTTTGTGTTGTGTTTCCATCAATTCCACTTCCTTAAGGTCACCTAGGAGGTTGAATCCCATTATAGTGGCCTCTCATCACATATTTACCTCGGTTGGTCGGTTACTTGGGTAGATGTGGGATGAGGGTGTTACATCAAGATTCTTAAAACCCCTTTGATAAAATTTAGATTTTTTCGTGAGGCTTTTGTGCAAATAGTAAGTAAAAATAAATTTATAGCCTAGATCCACTCTAAGCAGCCTAAAATGGTAATAAAACACCAAACCATATCAGCCTTTACACATTATATACCATTTTACAATCAAAACCATATCATGCCACTTGGGTTTTAATGAGTTTGCAGGCATACATTTTACATTGTATTTGGTTTTCTTTGAGAGGAATCATTTCTACCGTGACACGTCCTTAACTGGAAAATTATTTGATCATCATTCACCTTATGCAGGAAGTTTCTTAGCCTCTACAATGAAAGCCTCATTCACCAAAATCTCGACATCCCCAACTTGTGCAACTTTACTATTGTAATTCTATGCAAATGCCTTTACCACCTTGACATTGTGTGCTTTGAAAGATTGTATAAGCTCTCACCAACCCACTTGCTTGAATAGGCTTAAATGTTCCTCATAAGCCTCAATAGTTTCACGTCAAATGGGTTCCTCTTACAACCGGAGCCATTGAAAATGTGCCTAGATTATTCATAGGGAGATGGCAAAGAATTGGAACAAGTTATAGACAACAGAGCGACAAGGGGACTGGTTGTTGAGAAGTGTTGTAAGAAAGGCTCAATTTGACTTTGCATTGGTCAAATTGAGTAAATTTTAAATTTACACATTACCAGACAACTTGGAGGAAGTTAAATGAGGTGACATGGCTCTTGTCACTCAGTTAGATCAATAAGTTCAAGTTATAGGGATTGGAGTTCAGTTATGCACGTCTGATTGCTAATTTGTAGCAATCTAGTTCAATTATTTCTAGTTTTATTCAGGTAAACTAGTTCTAAATGTTGATAGAATTAGTTGAATGTCAATTGTGTAGTGAGACAACAGTCTAAGTCAGAGATCATCTAGTTAAATGATCAATCAACCAAAAATAGCTCATGCATGTAAGAAATTTGAATTGCTCAGCAGTGCTGGAGATTCCAAGTTGATGTAACATCAGTTGTAGACTAGTTTTGGGTGTATAGGTGTTGCATGAAATCAATGATCAATCCTTAGAAATTGCACAATCAATTGGAGGAAAATTCCTAAAAAATAGGGGCCTAATTCCTCAAGATTTGCGCAACGAAATAAGAGCTCAAGTGGGGGTAGAAATTGACTAAGTTTGTGTCAGAGCTTTCCATTGAGCATAGGGAACAATTATTCACTTGCAGGTTGAGCTCAGAGCGAGCAAGCAATTGTAATACATTCTTTATTCATCTAATTAATGCAATTAGGATTACGGGTTTTTACCAGTTTGTTTCCCCTAGATACATATGTGTACTTGTGTGTGTGATTTATGCATGTTTGCAAATGTTGTTCTAAATTGTGAATTAATTTCTATAGAGTAGTAGAGTAGAATTGTTTCTCTTGATTTAGATTAAATTTTTTTAGCAGTTGCAATTATATCACCATATTTCTACACTGCTTAGGGTTTGGTAGATCGAAAAATGGTGAGACGACATACCAGGTATCTCTACGAGATAGACAAGGTAGGGTTTTGAATGGACAACAAATGACACTATTTGGAATTCAAAAATGTTTTGGCTATGAGTGGTTCGAAGTGACAGGAAGAAATATGCACTAGTAGTATAGGGTGATAATAAAACTAGTTTAGAATCACAATGAAACAAATCGAGCCTCGGTATATTTCACCATACCCCTAGTCCACATGTCGGGCACGTAATACGCCACATAACCATTGACATTGCTACATAACCAATAGAACCAATCAATGAATTAACTACCAGTCTCATCACATATGAAACAACATGACCACTCATAATTGTATTCATCAACATGGGGATGAGCGTGATAATTAAACATTAAAATCCAATAAATGTTATTGGTGAGCCACCAAATAAATAGGTTTCCATAGTATAAGTTTCATTCATAGTTGAAAAGGGGTCGAGCCTATATAATTGTAGAATTTACCCTCGAAACATTATATATTATATATGAATTTCAATGCATTCACTAAAGGATCAATCCCTAATAACATTTAGGAGTATAAAATAATGATGTCGATGTTATATAAAAGAGATGAAAACACGTGTTTTTATCCTTTTATGGAATCATAAGGAAAAACAATAATCTATGACGAAAAAGACATTAGGAATTTCAATGACCCATAAATGTATTGAAAATAATCAACATGAAAATAACCATGGAACCAATACAAAGAAACATGTTGCAAAGTTGTTTCAAGGATGAAATCAAAAGTATAGAGAAGTAAGGATTTTTGTAGTATACACTCTACAAGGAATTTAAAATTTGATGTCTAAAATCAATAAAATGATCAAATAATAAAAAAAATTAATATAAGAATTAGGGGGCTTGTTTCATTCAAAAAGAAGAAATGAAAGGGAAGCTGATGGGCAGCCAAAAAATGGTGACTGACTGGAAAATGAGTTATCTCTATCAAAATTAGGAAGATAAACATAAGATTCTCAAATTAAGTAAACTGAAAGATCTTTATCTCCAATTCAAATAATAATTATTTGATCAAACTGTTAATTAAAAAAAAATGTACATTCACCGCCATAATCAAGAAACTGATGCAAAAGAACATGCTTGGTTTAATTTACAGAGAAAGTAATGATCAACAATGATAAATCTTATGGGATATGAGTTGACCAGACAGTTGATGATCTTAAAAGGTAACTTCAATACCACTGGCATGGCCATTATTTCCAGTAAGTGTCCATAGCCTCGGCAAGGATGCCCTTTAACCATTTTCTCGTTGTTTGTATCCCATATGCTAGAATTTTACAATTTTTTTGAATTCAAGGGAGTTATCTGAAGGCCATTGTTCTATCTTGGTGATTAGTTTTCAACAATGTCATTCATGAAGCTTACAAAAATGACTAGTCTGACTTGTGATGAGACCTCATGTCCTTCATTTTTACAACTGAAATCCAATACCCTAGCTTGGTGGCCAAATATGGTAATGTCATTTCATAAGGATTCATGATCATGGTAGGCCGGATATGATGAGACCTCCCATCCTTTGAATAGTTCCTTATATGCAAATCCTTTTTATTTGATTAATTTTTTAAAGAAGATATCATAACATACACTTAAGAAAAAACTAAAATACTCCTTAAGAGCAAGGATGGAGTAAGAGGTTGATCATGAACATTCCTTTTAAATGGTTAATAATATTTTCCCAAATAGAACTATTGTAATATGAATGTCTTGATAAAGTGATAGTCCTTTAAAAAATAAGTTTCAAGATAAATTAGTGATATACAAATTATTTTCAACAGTTTATGTCACAGATTACCAGAACTGGAGAGAAGTCAATTTGAAGTATTAGAAATATAGTTTCATGAACATTTCCTAGATCACAATATTTTAGACAGAAATTTATCTTTCCAAAGTGATTATAGTAGACATAGTTAAGAAAACCAGATCAAAATCATACCAAAATCAAACAAAAAATTTAACTCAAACCAAAAGAAAACATATTGCAAGTTGCAAATAAAACATTTACAAAAAATAATTCCCCAGTGGGAATCAACGAAAATAATTTTTAAGAATTTGTCCATTGATTGGAAGGGATTTGGATTTCGCTTCCAAAGTTTGCAATCAAAAAGTACTAGACCTAATATTTTTTGTAATAATGAAATGACCAAACCACAACTTTTGAAACTTTGTATTCTCTCCCTTTTCCTCATGCATTTTGTCCCGCTTAAGTACTAGATCACCTACTTCAAGGTTTATGTTAGAAGAGGATTTATCGTTGAACCAGTGCTTAACAATTTGCTGATGTTTATTGTAACATGACCCCTACTATCCCTAGCTCCTACTAAAGGTAGAAGGAGGCAGTTACTATGTTGACCTAGTTTTCAATGTCTTGTTATGGAAATGGGGTCCACATTTTTCAACCTTTTTCAACTTCCTCAAAACCTTGCAACTACTAATGAGAGTAAATTTATCTGCAAAATATACAAGATTTCTCTACCAAAATTCTATGAAAAGAAAATAATGAATAGAAACACAATCACACATAGAACACAATATTTATCTAGGGAGCCCAACTGGGAAAAACCCCTCTTGCTTGTATTAAATCAACTGAGCAATCTGATTTATTACATAGAATCTACTTCAATCCTGAAGATATGATGCAATACTAATAAAATCTTTACAATACTTTTCCCACACTTAGGAAAATATGCCCCTAAAAAGTAGGAATTTATCCTATTTCCTTGCACGATTCCCTAGAGAAATTGCTTCGCTTTCTTCTCAATCCTCTACACAAAAACCCAAGTACAATGAATAAATATATATGTTCCTTCATTCAATCCCAATAGGAAATTTAGTAGCTAAATTTAGTAGCTCCAATTAGTTAATTGAGAGTCAGTTGAGTTAACAAAAGTCAAACTACTCAACTAAACTCAAGAACTCAAGTCTATCTCTATTCTATAACTAGATACTAGTTAATTGACATACACTAGAGTTTAACTCCATTAGATAGCTAAATTTTAACTATCAACTAGTACACAACTCACTGAAAACCATCTAACTGAAATTAACTAACAATAACTTAGTGATAGGCCACATTACACATGTTAACTGATAGCTAACTCAAATATCTATGAGACTGAGTTCAAATTAGCATCTTTGACTAAGGCACAAGCAAAGAAGCCATTCATTGATACAATTTAACACTTTGTATTAGTGAGGAAGGGATTCTTGGAAGAACCTTGTCCACCAAGATTTTTCTTTCGCTCTACCAAGTTCTCAGCTACTGCAGATGCTCCCTCTGAACTAGATAAAGCCATGTACCATGTGATGAGCCCTACTATTGCAACAAGAATGCTGTAACTTTCAAGGCTACCAACTTAAATTATCAACTCAGGGTTCGTACAAACTTAACAGGTGTTGACACTATATGTGCAACATGCAATGTATTCTTCTTTTGTTGATCTGATGTAAAGAATTGAATGCCATGAAATCCAAGCCTAAACTAATAACAGAATTGAAATGTTACTCTATTTGCATAAAGGAAACCTAGATACTTTTGCAAAGAGGAAATCCTAGTTAATTTTTCAGAAAGGAGAGGTTATTCTACTTTGCATGAATGTAAATTTTAATCCTATTTTCATAAATATAAACATTAACCTATTTGCATAGTGTAAATGGTACATCAAGAGGAAGCTTAGTCTATGCAATAGAAATAACAATTTTGGAAATGGAAACCATAACTTAATATGTATGAAACAAAATGAAATCATTATTCAATCACTGCATTCAAGATATATTTTTTCATTAGAGTTCACAAGGTGCTTCATAAAGTAATCATGAAAATCATCATTATGCTCTTCAAGTCATGAATCTATCCACTAATCCAAATTGCAAAGGTGAATTGCAATGAAGAAGAGGCAAGGCTTAAGAGGTATTTTGGTCTTACTCAATCATGTATTCAAATCCTATGGATCACGATTCAATCCCAATAGACAAAAAACAAAATTTTGGAGCAAATCTGGTCAAGTTTACACGTGCTACATGAGTGCTATAGGAGGTGTTATAGGAGACTCTATTTTGCTATAGGATTGAGATAACTTGTCGAATGCCTAAGTAAATCAAATGAAAATGAGATGGGAAAAAAATTTATTAAGTAGGATGTCATAGGACTCCATTCCAAGTGTAATCACTCCAAAATACCCTTGTTAACATGTGCTAAAAAAATAGCAGAAAATTACTACTCTAAAAACTGGAAATTCAAGAACTAGTGAGCTAATTAACCTACCAAATGCCTAACCAAATTAAGTGAAAATTCTATGGGGTAATTTTTTTTATTAACTCGAACGTCTTTATGACACAATACAAGTGGAATCAAATCAAATGAAGCTCATTAACATGTTCTAAAAAATAGCAGAAAATTACTACTATCTTGCTACAATAGACTTCCATAAATTCTAAATTTGTGAACTAGTAAACCAATCCAAGTAGATCAATGATGAATGTGAATTTTCAAATATTTTGTAAGGATGCATCATGCTTTTGAATCTATAAATAACCTGCGGAACAACTCACTTCAATCATTTAACCAATGTAACCTATAGCAAAAGAAGCATGAATGTAAATGTAGAAATAAGAGATGCAATTGAAAAAGACATTCAAAGGAAACAAAGAAATTGTATAAGAGGAATTTGAGGCTCCTAGGATGGCCAAGAACAAAGAAACTCATAGTCCTATGAAGGAAACCAAGCTTTAGAAGCTAAAAATGGCACCAAACTTCATTATTTGAATCAATCCAAGTACATCCCTACTAGAAATGAAAGTGGAGCTGCTAAATAACAAGTTTTATCCACAAGAAAACTAAGAAATGAATTCCTCTAGAGGCCAATTAGAATTGGTACTTATACAAAGTGATGAGGAAGCATTCTCCTTGAAAGGAGGCAAATTTTCCCTCCAAAATCCCTCAAAAAGTGGATCTAGTTCCCAGCGCTAGGAATCTTCATTAAATGACAAGGAACACATTCCTAGATTTTCTCAATCAGTGGAGCTCCAGAATTTGTCAATAATTGCATGATATTCATTTCATTTAGTATCCAATATTGGTACATCCTATAGTAGGGAGAAAGTTCCTATATTATCTCATCATAATTTACTCCATATTCTCTCAATATTCTGCAAAAATAAATAATATTAGGCACATAATATGCAATTATCTATAAATCTTCCTAAGAACATATTAAAGCTAAAAAAACATTATTAAGTTTAGAAGGAGAGATTTAATATAGCCTTTATGTGCATAGGAAAGGTTATATGGTCTTTAATTTGTGTCTAATTTGGAGATCCGTCATACCCCCTACTGAAACTCTTGCTCATCCTCTGAGCAACCTATTCATCCTCCTTCCCTTGTTGTTACTTTTTCATGCAATTCCCTTCCTTATCTCAATGGAATATGATTTGGATGGTTTCCTTAATTGGATGGCTTCCATAGACAAACTTGCCATGGTGGCAAGTTGTACGTCCTTTTCCTGTAGCTTCTCTTTCATGACAAATTCTCTTAACCTTAAATCATTCAATTCCTTTCTCATTTCTTGCACGTTTTCCTCCATGAGGCCCACACTCTCTACTTTCTTGGATTTTGAAATTTTCATCCATTAATGAGTTTTGCCTTTTTTTGTTATAGATTTGTAGTATGATCCAATACAAGGCTATGGAGTGGGCTCTTGCAGTCCTTGTGGACCTGTTGATGGGCTGGAATTTACTGCCAATAGATAGGGGATCTCCCCACTACAGAATCCCAATTAGACTCTACACCATTTGGGTTATGGATCCCATCTAGTATGTAGGCCCGACTACCATCTCGTTGGTTGAGGCTTGCTTCAGACAAGAGGAAGAGTATCGATTAAGCGGAACGTATAGAATTCAAGAAATGTAAGTAAGTAACTGATGAACACCCAATAAAAACAAATACCATAAATAGAAACAACATAACTTCAAAGCATGAATCTTAAGAAAAGTGTTGTTAGTGAGACTTTAAATAATACCACGCATACATAAGAAATAAGTTTAGCAACCAAGAATGAGTTTGTGATTGTTAACCATTGAAACCAAAAGTGAGCGCATAGTCCACAATGATACTATGTTAATATCAATAAAACAATTTATCAACATAAGCATAAGGTCAACATATCATATACCATCCATGTGTTGCAAAAGAAATCCCATAGCACTAGAAGACACATGAGGAGATAGTACACCAAATATCACAGGAACTTTCAATTCATTAAGTTGATAATATTCGTGGCAGCAACATATAAGGTCTTCACCAAATCCATTAGTGGAAATAGTACATTACTCCTTGCATTCACTAGAAGATCATAAGTTCTCAAAACAATATCCCATAATGAGTCCAAAGCTAAAAATCCCTTTACAATGTGTCACAATGGTATATTTATAGAAAAGAGGGTGAATTTTGGTCTACCCATGACTCTTGGACTTCCTCATGACCTTTTGAATTCCTACCTGGTTCTACACTATCCTACCTTGTTATTCACAACATAGCAAATTGATTCTACTCAGAACAATTTAGTAATAGACAATTCTGGGACATCTATGTGCAACTGCTCCATGAGGTAAGTGCGCCAAAGCTTGTACTCAACAGCTATTGCAGCCACCTTTGGCTACTCTTCATCATGTTTGTGAAGGCATTCAAGGGAATATGGAATGAGAGTGCTTCTCTTGACCTTGATTTGATTGGATAGAGTTACCAACTTTGTGTACATCCTCACTGACCATACACATACCATGTGATTTTTCATTTTTGACCTCTAGATCTTTTGTGTTGAAAGCCTTCCTGAAAGGGTCAAGAAATGCTTGAATCTTCTGTAGTATTTCCACCTGCTTCCTTACTTCCCCAAATACTCCAATGGACAGAACCCCATGAAATTCAATCACAAACTCCAACCCACTGAGCAGAGGTTTGTAAGAGGCAAGAACCCTGTCAAAATCCCTAGCCAACTTATCCCGTGATTGGAACCTAATGTGAATATGGACTTTGTCGTTTTGGGTGGTTATCCAATCCTTCTTTGGGAGAAATTTCAATTCTTCTGGATACTTATTTGCACACTTATGAATGTTGTTTAGAGTTGTGATAACTTGTTTTAGCATGGAAGAATTTTCCTTCCTGTCAGTTTGTATGGATAGGATAGGGGACATGGTGTGATTCAGCTTCGACATCTACTCGTAGACCATTGCCATGGATTCTCTCAGGGTCTCAACTTCTTCCTTGATTGATGCTCGTAGTTACTTTTTACTTGAGCGAGAAAGGCGCAAGCATTTATTTTCTTCTTTGAGCCTTTTCCTGTCTTCTTCTGCCTTGGCAACTCTCTGCTCAGATGTGTAGAGCTTGCCCTAAAGTTTTGTGATCTCCTTGCTCATTCTTCCCACATTTAGCTCAGTCGCGGCTACAAATGTAGTTCCATCCAGAGCAATCATCTTTGGATTTACAGTAGTATCTAGGACAATGTCTTTCTTTATGGTCACAAACAAGGGTTCTGCAAGGTTCCTTGCATAATACTTTCTTCTTTCATGCATAATTTTATGATTGACTTGGTCAAAAGTAAGTCTTGTGAGATCCAATACTTCCCCTTCTACTTAATCAGGAAATCCCAATTCCTTAAGAGGTAAGTTCCCTCCTATAATTGGGGTGTATGGAGGAACATCTAATGGAGGAAGTTCAACATGTGTGTTAGACTCTTGGTGTTGTTGATGTTGTTAGAGATCTTGCTTTCTTTCTAGTTGATCTCTGCATGTCTTTTCTTTACATCCTCTTCTTCCTATTTCCTTTCTTCCTCTTCAGTCTTTATATTCATTTAATGCTCTTCCTGCTCTCGCCTCCTCTTAAGTTCTTCTTCTTTTTGTTTCTTCCTTTCTAGCTCTTCTTGCTCTTGCCTCTCTTTTTCCTTTTCTTCTTGGAACCATCGCTCCTCTTCATCCTTTTTCAGTCATTCTTCCTCCTGTTGTTTCTTCCTTCTTTATTCCTCAAGTTGCTTCCCTTGAAGGTCCTTAGGTTGTTGATCACCAAATATTTGTGACTTCCTCAACTCTTCTTCTCTTTTCCTTTTCAACTCCTACTTTTGCCTAGCCAGGGTCACATTTCTTCCTTCCGAAGTTTCACCGTCTTCCTCTTCCTCTTGCTCGATTGAAGGGTCTTCTAGTTCCTCACTTTTATGCCTTTTAAGTTTCCCACTTACCTTTTGCCGCTCCCCTTTTCTCTTGTGCAAGGAAGACCTTGATTGTAGGCTTGTGTTCTCCCAGGAGTGCTCAGTCTTCTCGTCTTCCTTTTCTTGTTGCTTGCTTGTGCTAAATTCTCTGGCCGCATTGTACCAATTTCTGACCTTATCTTCGTGACATTATTTAGTATGCGAGTATGAATAGTTAAAATTAGTGTTCTTACAATGTGCGACTACCATCCTTTTGGGGTCATACGTATGGTGACTTAGAGTCACAAAATCAAATCCCTTCATGTCCTTGACCTCTGCTTCAACTTCCTTAAGCTTTCAACATTATACACTCCAATGGTCAGTGGGAAGGTAGGCTAGGGATTTTTCTTGCCCTCATTCAGTGTCTTAGAGAATTCTGTAGTCATCTGGTAACATACTTTCTTTAGTAGTAATTTGTCTATGGCGAACATGGGAAATACGTGAGGAGGTTTGTATGAGCTGAAGACCCTAATGAACATGCTCTCCTGTATGGGAAACCAATCCGCTATCCTGGTAATTGTCTCCATATCTCTCTTTGACATGCAAGGAGGGTCTTCTCCAAAGAGAAACTGGTATAAAGGGGCGATGAAAGACTCAGAAGTGGACTCAAGCACACTCTTGAAGCTTGGGTTCCAAAATGTCTTATAATGTTGATGCACGGGTTCTACCGCACTTGTTGTCCAGTTATAACTCCAACTATCGAAATGACACCTTGCACATACCACATCTAATAGGTATGATTCCATATATAATTTTGATGGTTGATCCACCTCAATATACTTTGTCACATGTATGTTGGTCTTCAGTGTGGAAGCAAGGATGATAGCCTAGTTGAAGATTGTGCCTTTGGTGGAGACAATGTACGCAATAGGGACCCATGTCTAGAGAAAGGTATTGATGTCAGGCCTCCCGTACAATCGATTCATCATTGCAGCTATGAGTTGGTAAATTTTCTTAAGGTCTTTTGTCCTGTACACTTGATCATTTTTCACCTGGAAATTAGAAGGGTCTTGCCAGCAAGACCTTAAAATATCTTTTGTTGGTAGTGGGAATTCTAACAACCACTTAGTATTAAAGGTCTCTTCTTTATTTGGAAACCTGTAATAAGCAACAATGTATGCAGATGATATAGTTGTGAAGGCCTCACCTATATGGTTCCTTAATACCCACCGATATGGGTTAGTGTTATTTATAATCCAATTGATGGTCTCTGCACATGGGAAGACAGGTAAAAGTGAGGCCACTTTATGGAGCCTAGACCTCTTGACGTTGAGGTATAACTTGAAGTCTTATTGGTCCTCAGGGATGTCCTGCTTAGAAAAAATATGCATATATGTCGAACCGGGACAGTTTGGTAGTCTTATTGATTTTCATGCAGTGTCCCTATAGATAGGAGGCGGTGGGCCTTAGTGGCTTTCCTGGATATTGCTTTCATTTCTCTTGCGAGAAGGTTTGACTACTAAAGGTACCATTTCTCTAGAGAAAGAAGAAATTGAAATGCACTCGAGATCATCGTGACCTGGCATGTCAAACAAGCAATCCCATGATGAGAGAGATGACACGAATAATGTATTACAAATAACAAAACATGATTAGAACTTCGGAACACTAGGCAAAGCCTCAGGCCAAAGTTTAGCTTGAAGGGAGGTTGTTGGGTCACATAGGATAGGAGTTAGAAGAAACAAAGGAGTGAAATGAGTGACCTTGTGACTTGAGTTAACTTGGTCACAAACTTAGGTAAGTTGCTAGGTTGCAAGTCGTGGGAGTCACAGGGACAGATAGGTCGCATAGGTCGCAAAAGTCGTGGGGTCGTAGGTCACATAGATTGATGGGGGACATGTCACATATATCGCACAGGTTGTAGGTCATGACTTTAGACCTATCGTAGGTTTTAGGACTGTGAGCTATCCTTTTGGTCGGTCAGGTAGAGAAACAAGGCTTGGGTTGCAGATTTTGTGCCTTGTATGGACCCTAAAGCCCGAATCACTAAGAGGCAGGGGAGGATAACCAAATAATGGCTAGATCATTGTTGGATTAAGGGGCCTTGACCCAGGTTCGGAGTTAGTTGTGCCAACCAACAAAACCCTACATCACTGACCCTTCCGGTAGCAACTTGCATAACGCAGGTCATAGTCTCACCCGAAGTAGTATTGGGGGATGCAAGAACAAAGTTTTTGCATCCAGAGACCAGTGTGATGTCTTTCAGTGCCTTAGATCTGCTTTCACGCATATCTAACCTTCCAATAGAGATAAGACTGCTTATTCCACCCTAACTACCTTCAATTCTTCGCAGGACCAGCCAATGGCATTAATCAAGCCCTAACATGATATGTCTACTACTTTTGTGCAACTGAATATGTCTTCTAGGGCTTCTGAGATCTAGATATGTTGTCGCGTAGACCTATCTTCCTTATTCGAAACTAACCTAAAATAGATTTAGATCTTTGCGAATATCATTCAATCATCTTATTAAGCATAAACATGTTCAATTAACCTGATTCGCGTGAAAAAATACATTGAATTACAAAAACGGTAGTGAAAGTGACATAGCAATTAAACATACAGATGCAAGTATTTCCAACCCAAATTAGTCTTTATTCATAAGAATATTTCCAGTACACACTTCAACTACCCTGCACACTCAGTTGCAGGGGTCCACGCACTCAATTATGGACTCTGCCAGGCCTCCGCACACTCAACTTCTTAGCCTTTCCTTTGCTACTAACGGGAACATACCTTCCTGTCTATCGAACCCTTACAACATCATTCATCCCTTCATACTACTCATTATCAGTTATTTGTTATCTCTAAGACTCACTATGACTCAACTATTTATAGTTTTTCTAATACAATACCATGGTCCCCGGCTCATGGGTGAGTCTTCAAAACCGCCAATCGCTTACCCAAATAAGGGGATAAGGCCCCTGTGACTCTTGACTAGCTACACGCTTCACATCCATATTTTGTGGAGACTTTACATTCTTTACAAAATTCTTTACAAAAAATGACTAAATTAATTCAATTCTACCCCTCAGGACACCATCCCAACAGGCCCCCAACACAAAGATCGTGACTCGCCCTCGAGTCACTCAGCTGGTTGTTCCACTTTCGGCAGAGTTCACTTAATGCCTTGGTCAATGTTTGAAGCTCTGCGGTACTCCGTTCTACTGCTTGTTGTACCTCCTTGATCAATTTTTTTGTGGTTGGCCCCTCCACTGCAAGTTGTGTAGTTCATTGGCTCTGCTACATGGCCTTCAACTTATCATAAATATTCTGTGAAAGTTGGTTGGCTTCCTCTGTCCAAGGATGAAGTCAGTCTCTTAGAAGGGACTACTTTTTCTGTAACTGTTGGATCTTCATCTGAATCGCCTTGCCTTCCTGCAAGCATGCGAAGCGCTGGACTAGCGCTAGTGTCTACGTAGTTGTATTGATTTCATCATATTTATGTTGCGCTTCCATGATCTCTGTGTTAAATTGTTGTAGCTTAGGGTCCTCCTGCAATGTATCCCATAGGCCCATTGCCTGATTGAATAGTTGG
Source organism: Pinus taeda (assembly GCA_000404065.3). Taxonomy (NCBI): domain Eukaryota; kingdom Viridiplantae; phylum Streptophyta; class Pinopsida; order Pinales; family Pinaceae; genus Pinus; species Pinus taeda. Next base: position 247,487 of record APFE031213628.1, read on the forward strand.
TCACAACCGTGACCTACAACATCTAGTTGACCCATGGATTCTTTTATAGTTGCGCCTCTTTGTTCCTGAACTTATGGTGGTGTAGTTGGTTGAAGACCCACAGAATATTGACATCCCAGAGACAAAAGGACAACACGAAGTCGAACGACCGAAAGCCGAGAACCCGGATATATCAAAGCCTTTGAAAACTAAACAAGTAAATATTGGATTTGAAGCAGAGCCTAAGTTCGCGAAGATAGGAGATGATTGGGACGAAGATACAGTTGATAAGGTGGCCGAATTACTATGCGAACACCAAGATCTATTCCCAACAAAGTTCTCGGACCTAAAGGGGATCGTAGGAGACTTGGGCGTAATGAAAATCACTTTGAAACCTGAAGCAAAGCTCGTCAAACAAAGTCATTTTCGGCTCAATCCGAAGTATAAAGAAAAGGTGTGCCAAGAGCTTGATAAAATGTTGGATGCCGAAATTATTGAACCAATAGAAGAATCTGATTGGGTGAGCCCAATGGTTGTCCAAGAAAATAAACAAAAAGGCGAAATTAGGATATGTGTAGACTAAGAAAGATGAATGATGCATGCGTGCACAGTCCATTTCCAACACCATTTACATATGAAGTGTTAGAGAATGTTGGAGGATAAGAGGCTTATTCGTTCACTAATGGGTTCTCAGGATACCATCAGGTTAAGATTGCATTGGAATATCAAAGAAAGACAACCTTCGCGACAGAGTGGGGTTGCTTTCAATATACAATAATGCCATTCGGATTGAAGAACGCACCTGCAATCTTCTCCCAGGTAGTAATCATGGCGTTTAAGGAGTTTATTCACACATTTTTGGAGGTTTATTTTGACGATTGGACTATGTTCGGATTGGTAAAACGCCATGTTGCAAGTCTGCGCCTTATGCTGGATACATGCTACAGATATCAATTCGCGCTGAACTTGAAGATGTGCATATTATGTGTGCCCTTTGGAATATTGCTTGGTCATGTAGTATGTAAGCAGGGATTGATGGTGGACCTTGCGAAGATCACTGTGATTGTGAATTTGGAAGCTCCCAGGAATGTAAAGAAGCTACGCGCGACATTGGGGCACACTAGGTATTATAGAAAGTTTATCAAGGCTTATGCTCAGATAACCGTGCCGATGGAAAAGTTATTGAAGAAAGACACAACGTTTTGTTGGAATGAAGAATGTCAGCACAACCTTGATGTATTGAAAGAGAATATGGTGACTGCGTCGATCTTGATGTTCCCGGATTGGAAGAAAGTATTCCATGTGCATGTGGATGCCTCTTGCATTGCGATCGGTGCGGTATTGACCCAGGCAGGAGAAGGAGAAATTAATCATCCAATAGCTTTCATGAGAAGAAAGTTATCAAAGGCTAAGAAGAATTATTCCACTACATAGCGCGAAGGGTTGGCGATGGTTTACACACTGCAAAAGTTTCGGCATTATTTGTTGGGCACACATTTTAAAATGTATACTGATCACTCCGCGCTAAAGTACTTGGTCAATATGCCTGTGTTGGGGGGGGGGAATCTGCCGATGGTTATTGTTGTTTCAAGAGTATGACTTTGCAGTAATTATGAAGCCTGGAAGGCTAAATGCAGGACTGGACCACCTATCAATGATTGAAATAAGTGAAGAACCAAATAGTTTGGAGGAAGGATTGTTGGATGCGTAGCTCTTTGCTGTGCACATTGTGGATGACCATTTTGCTGATATAATTCAGTTTTTAACCACGGGTACAGCTTCGGAAGGGTGTTCCACTCAACAAAAGAAAGAATTAGTGGTCTGCTCTGTGATTTTTCGGTGATTTCGAGTTACTTGTATAAGATGGGAACAAATGAAATGATGTGAAGGTATGTTCCAGAGTTTGAGTGTGCTAGTATCCTTGCCGAAGCATATGGAGGAGCGGCAGGAGGACACTATGTAGGAAAAACGATTGCATATAAGATTTTGCGTGTAGATTTATGGTGGTTGACATTACATAAGGATTCTAATGCATACTGCAAGGCATGCGATGCTTGCCAAAGGACGGGAAATCCTTCGCGAAGAGATGAATTGCCCCTAAACCTTCAGGTGTCATTACAAGTATTTTATAAGTGGGCTATTGATTTTATAAGACCGATACAAGCACTAAGAAAGAAGACGGGTGCATGATATATTATTACTGCAACAAAGTACTTAGCGAAATGGGCAGAGGCACAACCAGTGAAAGATTGTTCTGCTACCACTACAGTGAAGTTCTTGTTCGAGTATGTCATGACACGCTTTGGGTGCTCTAAGGTGTTGATAAGTGATTGGGTTACACACTTTTTGACTGAAACAATCAGTGCGATGCTTGAATAATTCCAAGTATACCATCAAAAGAGTACGCCCTATCATCCCTAAGCCAATGGTATTGTGGAAGCATTCAATAAGATTCTGGAGAACGTGTTGACAAATATTTACAATGTACAAAGGAATGACTCAAACATGCACATACCAGCAATTATATGGGCATATCGAATGACCTCCAAGAAGTTGACAAGCCAAACTCTGTTTCGGTTGGTCTATGGGATTAAGGCGGTAATGCCTATGGAGTATATTGTGACAAGCCTGCGTATTGCAACTTTGACAGAGATGGCAGATCGTGAGACCTTGGAGGAATGGCTCGTGCAATTACTGGAGCTAGAAGAAGATCAATTTCTTGTAGGATTTCACCAGTAAGTGAAAAAGGAACGAGAAAAAGCCTAACATGATAGGCATATTAAGTTGTGCACTTTCAAGGTGGATGATTTGGTGCTGCTATATGACAACAAGTTCACAAAGTTTCCAGGGAAATTTCAAATGCATTGGTTAGGGCCATATGTTGTTAAGGAGATCACGGGTTCAGCTCGCGAAGCTGAATGGGAAGCCATTCCCTGGAAGATTGAATGGAAGACGGTTGAAGTTGTATGCAAGGGATCTTGGCCTCGCGCAATGACTACATGGTTGCAGGACAATCTTAGCGCTCCAGGCAGTTACAAGGAAGAGCAAGACTATAAACTACATTGCCCGAAGAGGAGGAAAATATAGTAAGGTGGTTGCACGATGGATGCAAGTAGTGCAACAAAAGAAGATGTGATAAACAAAGATGTGATGGACAAGTTGCGCCATAGGGGGTGGTGTCACATAGCCTGGTCCAAAAATAGCCATTGGATTCATTGTTCATGATAGGATAGCAAAAATCCTATTAGGAGGAGCGGATAGGCAACATTTATGGCGAAAATTTTTGGAGATCTACCGCCAAAGAGGCATTTATGATCAGAAAATGGAGGGAACGATCGAATTTGAATTCAAAACCACCTATAAATCTGGCATGTTGGTCTGTCGAAGAACACTTTGTCTTATGATGATTGTGTATGAGCCTTCTTGTTCCCGCTATATGAATTGACAGGTTTGGGAGGATTTAGCTTCAAGCCCAATATCTGCAACCTTAGCTGAGTGGAACCAGAAGATTATCCTTGAAAAAATGTCTGAGCTAGTTAGTTTTGAAGTCATTGTTTCTCAAGCGGAAGGCCTTGAATTCATGTCCATGGAAGTTGCACCCTTTGTGCCTATGACGCCAAGGTCGCCTAGGCCAAAGCAATCAGATGCTAAGGAGAAGCAAAAGAAACATGTATAGGTGAGGCAATCGCTGAGGAAGAACTCGAAGGTTCGACAGAAATAAAGGAAGGAAAAGGCAAAGTAGCTGGAAGAACCAATGGATTTGGAAGCAGAAGAGCTTCGCGATGGTGTTGAAGAACTAGATGCCGAGGAGGGTGAGCCTATCACACGGATTCCAACATATATCCCTCCGTGGAAAGGGCAAGCCAAGGTAACCAAGGACCCGGATTCAGGGAAATTCATGATCTCTACACTGTTGTTATAGGAAGAAATAATTTTTCAAGGTGCACTCTTAGTGCGTATCTCAATGTTAAAGATGGAAGATTGGGATCTCGCCGACCACAAGAAATTCTCTCACTTGGCCACCAATAAATACATGACCAAGATTTACTACGAAGAAACTGGGATCACAAGGCTGGAACCGATGAAATGGGTTAAAAGTGTCGAGCAGGCCGAATTACTACATATGTTGTGTATGCCACACTTTCATCGGTCAATTATCAGTACCGTCTATGTGCGCCAGTTGCTCGCGCTGGTGCACGATGGGTGTTTATGGTTAGGGGAACCCATCCCCATAACAAACATGTTGATTCATAGAATTACGTAGTTTCCCTATAAAGGGGCGGATCCAGCTAAGGAATTTTCAAATAAGAGCAAAGAAAAGGAGATTGCGGATAAAATGAAAATCGAGTTTGGGCTAATTAAGAAGTCGCGCAAATATTCTATCTACTCAATTCAAGACTAAGCAGTGCAGTTTGCTGCTCAAATTTTAGTCGGAAGGATCATGAGGAAATGTTGCACGGACGAGGTTTCGGCGCTAGTAATTTCGTTGGCTACACAATGTGCGCAGGGGGTGCAGTACAATTGGGCACGATACCTTTGCAAGGAGTTCTTAGTGAACTACTGTGAAGCACAGGAGGAGAGCAAGGAATTTCACTATGCCTGGCTCCTGTTGCTGATAGTATTAGTTGCATGGCAACTGCCTGAGGATAGTCAGTTCCCTCCGCAGGAAGGATATTTATCAGAGGCAACGAAGTTCGCTTCATTGTGGACAATGAAGGATCCAAAGAGGATCATAGAGTCTAAAGTTTTTTGGGTTTTGGTCAACATGGACCTCTGCACAGTGATAAGTTAGAGACAAAGGTTGACCCCAACCTTGTTTGGGCAGTTGAGGGCCTTCACGGAGTTTAAGGCCGAATTCCATAATGTCTCTATCTGGGCGAGGTGAGACCCTAAGCAAATCTGGCAGAAGTTGCCATAGCTAGTTTCAGAGACAGATGTACAGGAGATTGTGGGAAGTTAGCTAGTGGAGTCGTGACAACCCACAGATGTTGGCATAGGTACCAGTAGGGGTGGAGAAAGCTCTTCCGCGCATGTAATAGCAGAGCAAAAGAAGAAAGAAGCAGAGCAAGCAACATTGCGCGAGAAGGCTACTCAAAAGAAGAAAGACATTGTTGCTAAGGCAGCTACTGAAAAAGAGCGTGCTGAGAAAGAGCGCGCTTGCCAGAAGGACACTGTGGAAGTCGAAGCATCGACTTCCTAGCATACTGAAGAGCAGGAGCAATCAGAGCAGGAAGGAAGCGGGCGGTGACTCACAAAGCACTCCTTTTAAGCTGTTGAAGCAACAAAAGGAGATAATTGTCAGGCCAAGGAAGAAGCACAAATTAGACAAGCACGCACGCGTTGACCCAATGGTCCTCATAGAAGGGGACCTCGATGAAATTGGGGATAATATAAGAGACACCACAACAGAACTATGGCAACAGTTTGAATAATAGTACATGCAGATGCTGGGGAGCATCCAGAAGGAATTACGTGAGTTGTAGATTCAGACAGGTAGAATGCAGGCAAGTGTTGGACAAGCGAGCTTGTCACAGGTGAGTTAGAGAGTGTTGGATACAGAAAGGACTATGGACCTCAGAGTCATCTCCTTACCAAAAGGTACAGTCCACGCAGAAATAGAAGAAGACCGCGCCCAACTGGGAAAGATCAAAGGCATATGTGTGAACTTAGTCACGCTGCCACTTCAAACCCTCCACGCGTTTCATCAGGGGGTCTCAGACGAGCTTTGAATCAGAGAGAAGCGCACACTAGGGTGATCAGTGAAGTTAAGTTGAATAATGAACAAATATTTGCTAAGAAGGCTTAGGCCTTGAAAGAAAACGAAGAGCTAACAACACGAAGTCAGAGCCTGGAAGTAGCAATTACATGGGCATGTAATTCAGTAGCAGAGTTACATATTCATGAGGATGTAGGAACTGCGACAAAGATTAGGAAATTGGTTGTTGCAGTGCGTGAATTGAAAGATGAAATAGACCAAGTCACTTTTGAATTCTAGATGCAAATATCAAAACTACAGCTGAAATTGCAGGTGACTACTCCATCATAGGTTAGGGAGCAACACTGCGCAACCATCAAGGAGCACATTGCTACTATGGAGAATGCAGTCAAAGGCTATGACTTTATTTTTTATAATGCCATGAAGTTGTGGGATACTTTGCAGGAGGACCCAAACCTATAGCGATTGACTACAGAAATCAGAGAGGCCCAACAAAAATATGATGAGATCAGGGCAATTGTGCACACCTTAGGGCCAGTCCTGTGCTTCACGCGCTTACAGGAAGGGAAGATGATACAAGCACAGGTTGAGGAATTGTAGCGAAAAGAATTAGTGTTAAAGGCTCGACTACAACCATGGACAAAGGAGGCAAGCCAAATTTCTCAAACTATTCAAGAAAAGCTGAAATGTTTTCAACAAACTCAAAGGACCATGCGCCTTGCGGTGGAAGGACCAACTACAGAAAAAACTAGTCGAAGAGGTGAAACAGGTAGCAATATAGAGCATCATCGAGCTGGAAGAATTGAAGCAGGAGTTTAGTGAGCTCCGCCACAAAGTAGAGAAGTTAGCTAAGTGACTCGAGGGCGAGTCACCATAATTGTGTTGTGGGCCTATTGGGATAAGGTCCCTAGGGTCAATTTTTTATTATAATTTGTAAAGAATGTAAAGTCTTCGCGAAATGTGGAAGCAGAGTGTGCAGTGGAGTCAAAGGGGCTTTAGCCCCTTATATGGGTAAGTAATAGAATGGTTTTGAGACTCACCCATAGGCTGTGGGCCATGGTATTGTAATAGAAAGGGTATAAATATTTGAGTCATAGCGAGTCTAGAACAACATAACTAGGAATGAAGATTTATTGAAAGGGCAAGGTGCTAAGATAGGAAAATTTTGTTTTGTGTACTTAGTTGAAAGGGGAAAGCTCTTGCAGCTGAGGGCGCAAAGACATTGGCAAGTCCGCAGCTTAGTGCACGGCCCCTTATAGTTGAGTGCGCAAGGTAGAACTGTAATCTGAACGGTCAATCTAATAAAGACAATTTTGCATTGAATTGAATGCATATGTGCCTTGTTCTTTAATTATTCTTAGGTTAATGTATCTTCTATCCGTAAGCTGCTTTCTATAAATTAATGTGTTCTACTACGCAAATTTGTTGCATCTTTAATGTCTATGCATGAAGAGTACAATGAACTGTTTTCGCGAAGATATTAGATAGATTTGTTATTTATAATTGTTCAGAAGGGCAGATTTGCGCGGAGGCAGACCTAGGGTTGCTATTTACTAAGCAAAAGTCGTGAATATGCCTATTTTATGCCTGATAAGCATGATCGTGTACCTTTGCGAAGACCTGGAGGTCAATTGGATAGAGTTGCAGTAGCGAACAATAAGAAGGTATAGATTTGCCCGAAGGCATATCCGAGCTATAAATACACACCACATGGTCTTTGGATGCAGAAACCTAGTTCTAGCATCCCCCAATACTACTTCGGGTGAGACTGCAGCCTATGCTACGCAGCTTGTTGCCAAAAGGGCCAACAATTAGGGTTTCGTTGGTTGGCACGAATAACTCTAAACTTGGGTCAAGCCCCCTTAAGCCAACAGGTTCCTTTGGAATTGCAAGTTGCAGAAATTTTGATGAAGTCCCTAGATAAGGAGAAATTGGAATGCTGCAGGAGACACATAGGGTAACGATAACACTTTCTTTGCAAAGAGGGATTCTTAGAATATATACATGTTACGGGGAAAATTCCTCCCTATTATGGCTGCAACATAGCTGCATCAATCTGTGCAGTAACATAGTTGTAGAAATGTGTACCCACAGGTTGAGGGCGCACTAGTGACCTTGTAAGAGGCGAATTGATTGTCCTTCAGGGAAATAGAAGAGGGTGCATGCATGCCTACACCAAAGTTTGAGTTTTCCCATTATAACTCTTATTTTTAGTTATTGTTTATACACATTCTTTTTCAAGTTTCAAATATAGAATATGTTGCTCTATTTTGCGAGTATGTTAAAGCTTTTCAATTCTACTTGTTAGTGTTTTAATATTGAGTTTGGGAACACAAGGATATCATTCTAGATTTGGCAATGTAAGCCATACCATTGGCCTCCCTAAATTATACAAGTTTAATAATTCAAATAAAATTGGTAGTGTATAAGACTATTAGTTATGGTTTTTCCCCAGTTGTTATATAACTGATGAATGCTTGGATCCTAGCAATGAGAGACATAACTAAACTACTTTGATATCAATATGTCTACCTTCAAATCATTCACGATGCACTTTCAATAACTACAATTCATCAATTTTTTTCTAAATAACAAAGTGCAAACAAAAAGACAAGACCCAAGAAAGAGAGAAAACTCTTTGAGCAAAAAGATTTTTAAGTCTACTTGGGAAAATGAAGATGTAAACTCATTGCTACCCTGGATACGAATTTAAAAATTCATAACCTGGAGAGAAGACCCTTTGTTTAGTGCTTAAGTTGCCGGGAAGCAGAAATTTTAACTTTGTGCGCCAAAATAAAATATTGTCCCTATATGGTAAACATGAAAAAGAATAAGTTAAATGAAACAAGATTTTAAGAGTAGAATATTAAATAAGAAACAATGAACCTTGTAGAGACCAAGATCATCAGCATAACATGTTGCACCCTCACCAAGAACAACAACAAACAACAACAGTGGCAACAAAAAACACTCGGCAAAATAATACTACTGTGAAGACAAAGAGAAATGTTTTCTAGTTTGATTATTGGATAAGTGACAAAGGAATTAGCTGCTAACAGATTCAAGAGACTTGGTTTCACAATGTCCAGTTCTGTAACATTCTCTTGTGTTATAGGTTCGTAGTTAAGTGTAGTTCCCAAGAGAAAAGTCGTTGAGAGAGAAAATCATTCTTCCTTCCATCTATTGTAGTATTTGGTATACGAGTTTTTAAATTTGTAGAAGTACAAGAAGCCTTGGCTTCAATAGATTTCCATTACAAAGATTTGAACGAGGTAGATGAAGTTAGTAAGCTGAGTTATATCTCTCTCTATCATGATGTGTTATGATCATGGGATGTATACTGAAAGACTGAATCCATATTGAATGAATTGAAAAGAGAGAAATGGTTAAGGAGTAGGGCGAGGGTACAATGAGTTCTCTCCATGAGTTGAACATTGGGTTTTACATTTCTGTAGGGCAATTCAATCCTGCATCTTCTGGGGTTGTTGAATAGGCCAAAGTTTCCAAATAAATTACTTTAATTGATTTCTGGTCAAAGTAGATCGCGGGGTTTTGCTTTAAGAATGGTTTAGGCCTACAATGATATGGAGGTAAAGATCCTTAATAACAATTTAGGCCTATAAGGAAAAACCAAGTTTAACCTACCTATGTTAATGCTATGGAGTTTGTATACTAATTCAACCTCTTTAGATATAGTTGGCAAGCATGCTAACTTTTTTTTGTTGATTCTGCCCAATAAAGCAGAGGTTCGACCTCATCTTCAGGCATGAGGATATTCTTGGAACTTTTTTCTTGCTCAATATTTGCATGAGAATTTGGGCAAATATTAAGCAAAGAAAGTATCTGCATGTCAGAGGTCAACGAAAAACACAATTCAAAAAACTTAAGTAGCATAGTTGTAGAAATGTGTACCCAGAGGTTGAGGGTGCACTAGTAAGCTTGTAAGAGGTAAATTGACAGTGCAAAAAAAAAGATAGCCAACGACAGATGCATCAACAAACAATGGGAAAAACAATACTGGACAGAACACCAGGCAAAAGATAGCCAAACATAAAATCTGTAGGAGGCAACAACAACTAAATTAACTAACCTAAAACTCGAGAGGCGGAAGGCTATATGTGAAGGCTGTGAATTTGCGGAAGGCTGTATGTGAAGGTTGCGAATCTGCAGAAGGCTGCATGTGAAGGCTGCGAATCTCAGAGACTTGTATGAGATGAAAACTATATTCAAGAAGTGATAGGCAACAAGCCAGAACCTAGAGTGTATACCACACTTAATACCTAATCACTAATAACTACCAGACCATAATTGGTTTTGATGTAGAGACAACGAGATTTAGATGCAGGGGAAAGTTGTCAATTGAGTAATCCTCCTCCCGGCCCTCCTTGTCCTGCAATAAACAAGGTAATTACACCCGCCCCTCCTCTGCAATGAACACAACTATTCACGCGCACATAACAGATTGGGTAAAGAGTAACCAAAAATTTAATTAATTATTAATTAACTAATCTATTATCACTGAAAAGATTTCAAAGAAAAAGGGTAAGGTAAGGAAGAATTGGTCTTGGTCATTCTCATTGTTTCTTTTAAGGATAGAGTCTTGTTCCCTTTGTTAAATATGGTCAACAATCTTGTTTTACCCACCATTGGTCTCACATTTGTTCAAAGTGTCATGTGTTAAGGCTGTTTCAAAATTACATGCACTACGAAATCAACTAGGAGTTTTCGTAGCGCAAACTCACAAAAATACACTGTGCGCTACGAAACTACTGTAGCTGCACATCATGATTTTGTGGGCCAATTTTGAGAAGAAAAATGAACCCTTCTTGAAGATGGGCTACTGCAAAGGATTACTAACAGGTTTTGAACATCAAGCAAGGGCAAATCAAGTGAGGGGAGGACGTCCATGAACTCCAAACTCTATGTTATGAAAATGGTCATTATTTCATAGCTAGTATTGTTCATGAGACATCAAGCAGCATTAAAGGAGTTATTCGTCTTAACACAAGTATTTGAGCAGGGTCTATGGTTAATTTAATGCATGTATGTGATTAAAAGAGATAACATGGTCAGCAAAAGGATTCGAAGACAAGCATAAGGATGAAACTCTAAAAAGGAGGAACTCTGTCTCCTTGTTTCTAGCAGTCAACTTCCAAGGAGATCCTTGAGTAGCTGAGAACTCAATTTTGAAAAATTAAAGAGGCTTTTCTTCCTAAGATACTGAACTACAAAAACCTCTTTCAGTTTATTCAAATTCATTATGAGGTGGGAGAAATTCATGGTTAAACTTGCACTACGAAACTGCTGTAGGTGCAATATGTCACAAGCATATTTTACACCTATTTTTCAAAGACTCATTCTGGGCAGTAGGAAAGATGTTTCGAAAAACCAAGAGAGGTTTTTGTTCAGCATGGATTGGTTCACAAAAGCCTCCTTCAGTTTTTCCAAATACATTTTTTATGAGAAGATATGAGCTCTGTCCCAAGACCTATTTTTCAGCCAGAACAGAGCAAGGAATAGTCTCCTAGTTTCTAGGAACAACAAAAGGATGAGTCATCAAGGGCCAGCTGGAGGGTTATGAGCACCACCAAATTCGACTTCATGGAGTTATAGGTGTCAAAGAAGTCTTTAAATGTTTAGATAAGGTTGTTATAATCATAATAAGGAGTTACACTCCTAGTTGTATTAGGTCTCTAGGACTACTAGTTAGCTGTCTTTTGTATTAAATAGTTAGTTTTAAGTGTCAATAGGTGTCAAATTAGGAGGAATTCGAATTTCCCTCATGCTGGAGGAAGGAATCTATATGAATTCTATATATGGGAGAAGAACTAATGTATTAAGGGTTGAAGATTTTTCAGAGAAACTCTCTTATTGTGCTTTGGTGTAATACTTTGTTTCTAGTAATACAGTGCTTGGCTTTGCTTCTCAGGAATCAGAAGGGATTCAATGTTCAGAATGTCTTGTGTTGTTCTTCTCTCTTTATCTACAGTGATATGAATGTGTGATTACTTAGAAATCACTGATAGTGCTCTAACTTCCTTTACACATTTATAAACTTTGTGGTCCTATGCATTTCTGATATATTCTCCATATGTTGAATTCTTATGCCCTGACTTCTATGTAAAGCTAACGTTATTGTCAATACTGAAGCATATTTGACTTCATAAGCCCAATGGATACTTTCTAGTTGCGTTTCAACCTCTTACACTTGTTCTTTTGTTTCATAGAGTTAACCATTTTATTCATTATCCAAATCTTTAATCTTGTGAAAGAGCACTCTGAGGTTGAGGAGGTTAAGCCTCAGCCAAAAGTTGGTTTGAAAGAGTTACACAAACTTTACCTGATCAGCAGTCTATCGAGATTTGATTTTGTGAGAACATAATCTATAATTTTTTTTTTTAATATTTTATAATTAAATTCACAACAAACTTATGTAACCATAAATCTAACGTTCAAGATTAAGGAAAAAAAAAAGAGCTTGCCGATTGATTTAAGAGAAAAACACCTTATCGGGTAAAGATATTAAATTAATCGTTGACATAACGCTTTATCACTGCGGCCAATCTAATCCTTAAATTCGTTTCAATCAGCTATTACTAAAAAAATCTTAAAAACATTTTAAACAGACTGAATCGTTACTCGGCCTTTCTCAGTTGGGGACTTCCGAACTTCATTACTATGGAAATTAGTTCAACCTGTTCGGATTTGGTCACAGCTGTGGACTCGCCTCTTTCTCTGCTATCAATCGATCTTCATTTTGCAGGATTTGGCAACAATTTTACCGTTAAACGCTGGTGTTAGGGTTTCTACAAGGTATATTTTCTTTCAATGCTGAGGTTTTTTTAGGCTTTTAAAGCTGGAGAGGGCAAGCGGAGACCAGCAAATTAGTATGTTTAGTAATAACACGCTGTTTCCTGCGGCTAAACTGTAGGCCCCGTCTAGTTTGAAGCATCTAGTGATGAGTGGTCCTATGGGAGTAGGTAGCAGCAGCACAGGGCTAGTAGTAATAATATTCATCAAAGTAATAATCATCATGTGCAGATGCATTCTTCGGGGGAATTTCATGGATCTGGCCATCTGTCCATCGGACAGAGGTCCTCAATTATGGGCAACGCATCACCTTCCACAGGGCAGAAACGGTATAGCAGTGAATTTTCTACAATGGGAGGCAGTGGCAACGGCCATAATTTTCGTCACAGAAGTGCCCGCCAAGCGGCAATTTATCCAGGTAAAAAAATTTTAGAGCCCCATCCACATTTGTTAGGATTCAATATGGAGTACCGTTTTGAATTCGATATCTGTTTATTTTCATTTATTGCTGCTTGAATGCAATTTGTTTCCCTCTTGTTCAGATCGCATTTTTTTTTTCCAGATTTTGCTATATGCACATGAAACTGAGAGATTGTTGTTGCTGTTGTGTTTTTTGATTTTTTTTTAGATTGAGAGATAAACTTTATTTATACCCTCCCTGCAGCCTCGATTTACCTGGTGTCTAAGTACACTAAAATCCTTGGCTCCATTATCAGGCAGGATTCCCAGATCAATGAGGTAAATCCTACGTATCCTATCGGAGTTCTCTATGAACGCATCGCTATGTAAAAATCTGGAATCACATTTTCCAAAACGTGTCTCAAGAAAAAACACATGATATACATACCGTGGATACACGTAAAGCCATGTCGATATGCTATTGATACAAATAAGGGCACGTTGGAATGATGAGTTTGACCGCTTCTGAAAGAAATGATTTTAGGCTAGATACACAGAACACCTTGTCGATATACCCTTGATGCAAATAAGGTCACATTGGAATTGCAATTTTTACGCCGAAGCCGTTTTATTAAGGGGAGGTTGCTCTGAGGCTTTAGTCGTCTATCCAGAGCCCATAAATTATCGACATACGTTATCTCAGGTTTCGTTTATATTTCATCCACTAAGTGTCAATCAATCCCGTAATTGCCCTGATTTCACCGTCGATCTCGTCACCGCCTTGAATGCCCGCTTCGCCAAAACCTGCCCCTCTTAATTGTTTGTTACATGGGCTTTATTTGGTTAAGTAGCAGGCATTTTAATGGTTGACCGTTCTTGCTAGCTTGACGCAGAAGTTTTCAAAGGTGAACAGCGTTTCAACAGCTTGAACAGTTTTCGTAGTGGATGCATCACAATTACCCCAGCTGCAAAAGTTAGGAAAAAAGATGGAATGGTTGGACCACTCTCAAAATTAACATTTCAACCATTCCTTCTGCAATTAGGAGATTCACATCTGCAAAGATTCACCTTTTTAGACTCTGCTGTAGAAGAAAACCTATAATCCATGTCATGAGAACTTTCTATCGCAAAGCCTGGAAGGAGATTCACTTCTGCAAAGATTCACCTTTTTAGACTCTGCTGTAGAAGAAAATCTCTAGTCCATGTCATGAAAACTTTCTATCGCAAAGCCTGGAAAGAGAATATAGATGCATTAAAACCTTTGCAAGAAAGAGAATATAGATGCATTAAAAGGCAATTTGAAAAAATGATAAATAGATGAGCTCCTGTCAACTTCATCAAATATAAATAAACAAAACCTACAGAAACAACATAATTAAGAATCTATAAGAACAATGTAATTCTAACTTACATTTAAAATTATTGCCCTTGGATGAAACAGAGGAACAGTCATACCAGAATCCTCCACAAACATGACTGAATCCTTGAAAGCCATGTGCCCAGACATTTGACCATTACAACTTCCAAAGAAGCATAAATCTTCATTATTTCTGCTTGGCAGAGGATAATTTTTTGGAAGATGCAGAGAACTTCTAGCGTTCTCTTGAGATCCTTCAACTTTGCTCTTGAAAATTTGAAATTACCTAAAAGTTGTAAAAAAGAAAGCCAAGAGGCTTGCTGAAACCTTGAGAGGATGAAATCTGAACACTGACTGATGGAACTGTTACTTGCACATCAACAAGCTTCATCGATTGTAAGAACATGCAAGAACATTTAATTTGTAATGGATTCAAAACTGGGATCATAATCTTGCTGAAACCATAGACAACTTCCCCCAAAAAACCCCGAATTGAAGCAAGCTTGAACCTCAGAATATCCAACTAGACATTTGGCCACACAGGCAAGACCATTCCACACTGCTTTGGAATCAGATTATTATGACAGCGAACATGTTGCAGTCCATATCCAGGATAGAATAGAGGCAAGAAGATCCACAGAGATAAGATTGGGTCTTTTCTATGAAGTTTCTTGGAAGAAATAAAACAACGAAGTCCATGTCCAGAAATTATCAGATACTTTAAGAGCCTCATGTTACCGATGAAAGCAGCACCACCCAGAGGTTGATATTCTTCCAACAAATGAATTAACCTAAAGGTAAGGTCAGATCATTGATAGCTTAGCAAATCTTTTCTAGAGCCTGCTGAAAGATCAGAAAGTATGACCAGGTCATTATCAACCTGGGAATGCTCCATCTTATTTTCATTGGTGATGATTTCTGATACTATATTATCTTCAGACCATCTAAGTTTTGAAGGTTCCCCATCATGAGCGAACTGCAAAAGCTTGAAGTTCTCATTGATAGAGATTTCATCACAGGTAAAAGACAGAGCAGCAATAGCTCTATCTAACTCTTTTTTATATTCTGGAGATTTCAGAGGCTCACTGTTGTCACCAGTTCATAAATACCCCAAGCATGATGCAGTATAGCATTCCTGACCTTTGATAGATGTGGGGGATCTTCCAGGTTTGCACATTATTTTGAGGACACAAAATGTTTATATGCTTGCTATTGTTACTAAACAATGACTGACCCATATTCTTTACATTGCAGAAATCCTGTTCTAGCTTTTTAATGTGACAATAGGATTTTCCGGTTTCAATCAACTTCTGAAAACCATTCACCTTCTCTTCACCTATCTTGACAACAATTTCATTTATAGCCTTCAAACCAGAACCTGTTTTGCGGTACCATCTTCTAACATAGATATTTCCAGACTTTCTCTTTTCAGAACTGTTGTGAAAATTTACTTTTCAACGATGGAATTATTATCCCTAAGTGGTACGAAGCTATTGTTATATTTACGGCCACTGCCTTCCCCACCATTCCTGGAAGACATACGAAGAGCGTCCAATACTGCAGAAGCATGCTTCTCAAAGGATCTATTTTAAAGAAATATGATAAATAGTCAGTCACGTCTACTATTCGAAGGCAGTTTGTGAAGTGCACATAGTAATCAGCTTGAGCCTTGAATGTAGGGACTGGGGATTGGATTGCTGCATTCAGTGGTTTTTATTTCAAAAACTTTACTCTTTTTTTTTTAAAATTTCTGTTGTCTTAAAGGTTCTCAATTGTGCATTGCAATTATGACTGGTATTGAGTACGTGTGTTTGGGAAAAGGTAGTATCGAAAGGCACAAAAGCCTGTATTAGATAAGATAACAAGCCCAACAAGGTCATGGCATAACAGCAGTTAGTTGTCTTAAACGGAAACAAGGATTCAACAGAAGCCATCCCACATACAAAGTACGAGAACTGCAGCCATAAAATAACAATAAACAGGATTGGAGGGATAAGTGAACCAAGTTTTATTGCGTAACGGAAGGTGGAAGAATATTTTATTTCTTTTAATCAAAAATATTTTTCTCTGAAAAGAACATCCAATAAACAGGATTGGAGGGATAAGTGAACCAAGTTTTATTGCGTAAGGGAAGGTGGAAGAATATTTTATTTCTTTTAATCAAAAATAATTTTCTCTGAAAAGAAGATTGTAATTCTATTGAATAAGATTAGAGATTAGATTCTGTAGATGCTTCCATAACAATGCAAAAACTATATCCAAAAGGATCCTGTAAGAAACTCAGTGATCATAAAATCTGCCTATATAGTTGTGATGCAAAAAGGAAGATTTCTCAAAATATGTCATCTGATAGGACCTTCTGAGGCAACGACAGCACCTGCATCACAGGCTACAGGGTAATGATCTTATTTAAAAGTTTGTCTTTTCTGTTAATCAAACGTAATAAACTAATAATTTTTATTTTTCTATTATACCTATGTGAAGTTTCTTTTCTAGCGGTAAATGATGGAGATGATCAGTCTCAATGTTTGTATTGCAGTGGAGCAAAGAAAAAGTGACGTGTCCGTTATAGAACTTAGTTTTGCTAGAGTATATTGTTTTTCCAGGTCTCGCTGGGCTTTCTAAGAGTTAATTCAGAAGTGAAGAATAGAGAAACCAAAACTGTTGAGTTTTTAATTGTAGAGTAGGGCAGCCTTAGCAATTTTGATTTTAATGGATCTCAATGGGTTATTAACTTATTACCTTAGACTGATTGCATGCATATGATGATATTTATCTACTTTGCCATGACAAGTTCCAATTTATGGTTAAGTTATTCATTATCTACCCTTGCAATATCTTCTTGGATTAATGCATAGTTCTTTACTTGTCAACCTGATCTTTGTAAAACATATTGCAGTGGTCGTTGAAGTTTGAAAATTTCACACGATATTAGACAGTAGCAAAAAATGTGTAATTTCTCTGTGTTTTAATGCTCAATTAGAAAAGGTACAAGTCATGAGAATTTCTTGATTTGAAAGGCTTTGAGGGATTAGATTGAAGTTTAACTGGTCATTTGTAATGTACCACTTTAGCTAGATTGAAACTCACAGAACATTCTATGAAAATTTAAACTTCATTGGCTGTGCATTTTAAGAGAAACATAATGCGTAAGTGCTTATGATTTATACGAAACTTGATCAAATGGGAAATAGACTTATGTTGTGCTTCCAGATGCATCGTTACTGTGGAAATTGTGATGTGATGGTGCAACGGTTTGCTCAATACAATTAAAATACCTGAAATAGTCACTTTTATCACAAAGTAGCTTTATGAATCTGACAAAACACTACTTGTTATTTTAGTTGCACCATCTAAAATCTAAAACGGCATTTTCATCATGATTTCGACTTATAGTAGTAGCAAATTTTTACTGAAATACAGATGAGAACTATCGATTTATAGCTTACTCGGAAAAGGTATTGTAACATCCTTTTATCAAGCAATGTGGTTGTTTCCACTGAGTCTATGATTTTATCTGGAAACTTTGATGATTGTATTATGTGTTTGCCTATGGAAGTTTCAATCCTTTGAACCAAGCTTTGCAGTTTTAAAGAAATATGATAAATAGTCAGTCACGTCTACTATTCGAAGGCATTTGTGAAATGCACATAATAATCAGCTTGAATGTAGGGACTGGAGACTGGATTGCTGCATTCAGTGGTTTTTATTTCAAAAACTTTACTTATGGCATAACGACGGTTAGTTCTCTTAAACGGAAACAAGGATTCAACAGAAGCCATCCCATATAGAAAGTACGAGAATTGCAACCATAAAATAACAATATACAGGATTGGAGGGATAATTGAACCAAGTGTTATTGCTTAAGGGAAGGTGGAAGAATCTTTTATTTCTTTTAATCAAAAACATTATTCTCTGAAAAGAAGATCGTAATTCTATTGAATAAGATTAGAGATTAGATTCTGTAGATGCTGCCATAACATTGCAAAACTACATCCAAAATGATCCTGTAAGAAATTCAGTGACCATAAATCTGCCTATATAGTTGTGATGCAAAAGGAAGATTTCTCAAAATATATCATCTGATAGGTCTGATTACTTCTATGCAAAAATATCCACGAGGACATTGCAAGATTTCCTAAATAATTCTGATACACAAAGAAAATCAATTGGCAGATTTATCAAAGTATATCCATCTGATAAGTATGTACTAAATTATGCAAAAATAGATTAGGAACTGCCTAATCCTTTTAGGTATTGATTTCCAACTAGACCACAATATACATATACATTATATTCCGATCCACACCTGAAACAGGTCTGTAAAGTCTAGGAGCCAATATGAATAACAGAAAACTGTTGTAAATAATCAAGAGAAATAGAAAATCTTTCAATCAGAGATATGTGTGGAGGTCTCCTATAATATACAAACCATCCCTGGACTACTTCCAGGGTCATGAACCAACACCGAGGAGGGCCTGCCTTCGAGAGTTTTTCTTCATTGGAATTGAGCTCTCTGAAAACATTAATCGATGATACATGGTTAATGATAGAGAAGAATTCTTACTTACCCAAATTTGAAAACAAATTTGACAATTCTATTGATTGGTCATCCAATTTATTACGAATTGAGAGTCCTCACCTCAAAACTCTGAACACTTTTTTCCGCTGCAATATCGAAAAGAATCTTTAAACCAAAGTCGAGCAAATTTGTGAGACCCCATTCTAAAACAGGGTTGAGGCAAATGACGTAGGTCTCACTGTGAGATATAATGCCTCTAAAGTCACGAAGAGGGGTACCTTGGCTGTCACCATCAAACTAATCGTTAAGTCTCGTACTTCATGCTTTTGAAGCGAATGCTTGTATTTAGTAACAGGAGGGTAACCGGTTAGAAGATGGGCAATAGTCTCTTCTTCATTATGGCATAGGGAACATTTGTTTGGACCGTGCTTGGTGCTTTTCTAGAGAACATTTCGTAGTTAGGGCTTTGTTCAAAATAGTAAGCCATGCCACATAGATATCCTAAAATTTAGAGGTGATTTAATTTTCTATAAGATCTCCACCACCAATGTGGATCCTTAATTTTGTTAGGAGTGTGCAGGGCCTTGTATCTTAACCTTGAAATTTAATGTTCGAAAATAGTATTGATGTTTTCAACATTTTTTTTTTCCCAACTTTGATAACAACAACACATCCTTCTTTTTCAACTTTGATATGAACATGTCACCTCTTGAGCTTAGCCATATCGCGAGTTAATCTCTTTCTTGTTTTTGCATAGGGAACATTTCCTTGGAACATGATTGTTGCATTTTTAGAGAACATCTCAAGTAAGTTCTTTTTTTTGAAATGTTCCTCCAACCTTTTCTTCTTCATCTTTAATATGGATATAGTACATCTAGAGCTTTAGCTATATTGCGGGTTAATCTTTTCCTTGTTTTTCCTAGATGATACTTATATGTTAATAAAGAAAATACCAAGTGCTTTATTTGAAATAACAAGTCATATTACATAAATATTTTAGATTTCAGAAGTGATTTAATTTTCCATATGATCCTCCATTACTTGTGCATTCTCCTTTTTTTCAGAAGTGTGCATGGCCTTGTATCCTAATTTTGGAGTTAGTGTTCCAAAATAGTGTTCATGGTTCCATTAAGCTCCTCCTTTTC
Organism: Pinus taeda; assembly: GCA_000404065.3. NCBI lineage: Eukaryota > Viridiplantae > Streptophyta > Pinopsida > Pinales > Pinaceae > Pinus > Pinus taeda. The sequence continues at coordinate 267,415 of APFE031213628.1, forward strand.
ATCTTTGAGATGAACACATCTTGAGGTTAGGCATATCGTGGGTTTGACTCTTCTTATTTTTTGCATAGGGAACATTTGTTTAGACCATGTTTGCTTTTCTAGAGAACATGTGAAGTTAGGACTGTTTGAAATAACAAGCCATGCCACTTAAATATACTAAATCTTAACTTCGATTCTCCATTTTATTAGGAATGTGCATGGCCTTGTATCCTACAAGTGTAGGGTGCCAAAATAGGGTTCATGGTTCCAACAAGATCATCTTTTTCATCTTAAATATGAACATGGTACATCTTGAGCTTTGCTATGTTGTGGGTTCTTGTTGATCCATTACACTTGTATCCTATGCTTCTATTGTAGGCTGCCAAAATAGGGTTCATGTTTCCAAGAAGGTTTTTTGTTTTTGTTTTTGTAAGTCGGAACATTCTATTAGCTGTGAAGAAAATATTTACAAGGATATTTCTAAAAGGTCTAGCAGTCTCACCCCAACTGGGTTTGTTGACCATTGCTATCAGTCCAAAACAAATAGTCCAAAAAAGACATAAGCTAACCGACCATAACCGTAGGGGCAAGATATGCCAAAAGACTGACAAAATGAACAGAACACGAAAACACATACTCAATCATCAGAGTTGATAGAAGCTGGGTTGTGTGGATCCATCCTAGGTGGAGCAGGGGGGCGAACGTGTTGCTCCAGATGAACCAACCAAGCCTCCAACTGCTCCAGCTTGTCCAAAATGCACATATGTCTGTGGCAAACCACCACCACCCACTCCTGATGCTGACACTATAAATATTGGAATTGAGTCAAGGCTGCCATGACCGCCTCATGCTCCTCCCGATGATTTGTTTCATAGGCTTCTAGTTGCATTTTCACGGACTAACGTGATTGACCTTTGGTGGCGCAAGGGGGATTGTTCCTCTTCCTTGGCGGTGACTGACGTTCACGGCGAGGCCCTCGCAAGCTCCCAATTGCCTCTGAGCTTGGCCCCACCTCCTCCCATTTTTGGTATCGACATCGAGGTTTGGGTTTCGTGGCCGGTCCCCTTTCACCTCCACCCAAGCGTGAGCTACGTTGCGGTCCCATGCGCACGCCGCACCACAAACCCCTTCAACTCCTTGGTCTCTTTCACCACCGCAACACTGTAACATTACCACACTGCAACACATCCAACACTAGCAACACCACAACACTAGCAACACCACAACACTAGTACCACCACAACACCAACAACACCACACCACCACACCACAACACGTTTAGCACCAACAACACCACAACATCAACAACACTGTGACATCACAACAACAACACTGCAACACGTTCAGAACGGAGATAAAATCTCTCCCCGGGCTCGATGACCTTCGCTTTCGGACCCTTTTCCTGCTTTGTATTGGTCACCCCGCCTTGGTTTGACCTCCGCAAAGAACACCTTCCCGAGCTGAGGCGCCCGAGTGTGCTAGCCCACCCAAGACTTCACACTACTGCACCCTTAAATTGAAGAGCCACCAAACACCACAGGCCCAGAACAACGAGAGGCAATTGGGGTAAGAATTTCTGCAAATCCCCTTCAAAATTCCACGCAGGAATGTACCCAACAATAGACCACAATTTGATCAAGACACCAGAGGAGGGTCGTCGATGGGTTGAGTTATCGATGCTCACCCGATCAGGAGGGCGCCATAGAGAAAGCCAAAAGATATACAGGAACAGAGAATGAACGACTCCCTCTTGTAGCCTGAAACCACCTCTGACATCATCCAAAGAGTAGCAAGTCGCCTTATCCCCCCTCCAAAACTTATCATCACGGCATCGCTTGGAGTCGTACGCCTTGAGTTGCCATCACTAGAGTACCTTAATAATTCCCATTGAATTCTGCAGACTTCCCATTTTCCATTGACCTATGTTTAAATGCCACGAGCGTGACTAGTTGGGTTCACATGGACCGACTGTGGCATACCCTGCTACGCATACCTACTGCATGTCATGCGCATGGGAAATCTAGGGGGAGGCCAGGCTCAACCTCCACTATCCTTGATTTTGCCACCCCTAGTGCGGTTTTTCTTTTTATACCATATTTTACTTGTTTATTAATTGTTCTTTTTGTATTTCACTATTAATAAATCATTGCATATTTTCCATTATTAATATATTTTTGTTTAATATTATAGAATAACTTCACAATTAAATGCCTCCACTAGAAAATCTACTTAAATGTCTACATTAACATCTCCAACAAGTTTCACATAATGAATAATTTCTCTCTATTTTTATACCATATTTTATTTGTTTATTAATTGTCCTTTCCTTGTCTCACTATTAATAATTTGTTACATATCTTCTCTTATTATTATATTTTGGTTTACTTACTCAGATGACATTCTCTCCATCTTGTAGATAACTTATGGACTCCTCATACGTATCGACGCTATAAAAGGTTACCCAACAACAACAATATTAAGATTTCTTTCACTCAAATTGGCTACATTTAGATCACGTAACATATCACATTTGTCTACATCTATGCTCTTCTTCCATATGTTACCCACTTACGGCGTTTCCTTTGCAACATTTGGTGCAATTGCTAGTTATTTGTGTTGTTTGTTCAAATGAAGATGAGAGGGTTAAACAATTAAAATGATAGGTTTTTGCATTGCAAGATGAGCCTAATGTGGCATGGGCATGGTTACTCTGTGATGACTTTAGCAATGTCAAGATCATTTGGAGATTTTTGTCTCGGGGATTTTAATCTCATTATTGTGTCTGATATCTCTTATTGCCATCTCACAGAAACATACAAGTTCATTGTGTTAGCCACTAATGGGGTGGGTATATAATATTAGCTCCTTTTGGGATTTTTTTTTTTTTAGTTCATTTTGTTGAATCCTATGACTATTAAATGAGAATCTCAACAAATGATTGTCACTCCAATGACCAAACATTTCCCTTGAAAGCCTATTAAACCAAACTGACCTAATTAGAAAATAATAGAATAAAATATCATTAATTTAGTGTGTGGGAGACCCTCTAGGATCTATGGGGGTGGAGTAAAATGTTGCAATATAGTTTCTACAAAAAAAGTCCAATAATTACATAGACATTTAGCTCAAGTTTCGTGTATATGGTGCTTAGTAAAATGCTCTAATAATTTTTGTAAAAAAAAGTCAAATATTTTACTTGTCTTTGTTATTTGTGTTGTTTGTTTAGAGGAAGCTGGGAGGATTAGGCAATTCAAAGGCATGGTTTTTGCACTGCAAGACGAGCCTGATGTGGGATGGGTGTGGTTACCCATGACGACTCTCTTGGTCTAATAATGACAAGAACACTTGGAGATTTTGATCTTATTGTTGTGCTTAATATCTCATATCATCTTCTCACAGAAATGAGCTAGCTCATTGTGCTAGCTATTGATGTTAGGTGGTTATATAATATCCATTCCTTTTGCTAAGGATATTTATTTTTCTGTTCATTTTGTTGAATACTATAACTTTTAAATGATAATCTCAAGCAATGGCTATCACTGCAATCACCAAACATTGCCCTTGATAGCCTATTAAACTAAACTAACCTAATTAGAATTCTTTTGGAAATGGAAGCCTTGTTGAACTTTATCTAGCTTCTCTATGTAGCTAGTATCATGGGGAAGCTACCTAGTGGGTTGCAAGAACTTGTTTGTTCTAGCTTGTTATTTGGTGTAATTAGAGGCTATGGTTGAGTAAACACCTACTTATTGAAGCTTCATATTAACTCTAGGAGTAAGTTGTTGTACAAAGTTGTTTAATATTTGATATTGGAATTGTTCATCATCATCGCCTCAGTGCTTGAGATGTTTTTGTATGACAAGGAATTGTTATTTTGATTATTTTTTGATATTCATTGCTTCTTGATGTAGAAATATTACTCGATAAGCACTCGTTAGGTCATTATGTTTAAGAAATTGCATAAACTCACACACATAGGTAGTTGTTATTCCCAAACAAAAACAACTATGTGGCATAAGGATGCACTCATTGTTAGCCATGAGAGCTTAAGGGGTTTTGTGTATGGAATGCACAACCAATCAAAATTCTACACTTGGGAATAAATCATTAACTTTTCTAGAACTTTTCCACAAGTCTAAACAGGAGCCTACATGGAATTTTTATGCCTAATAGTGATTCACACACTTCATCCGTAATGTTGTAGCAACACCAGGATAATTAAGGTTTTGGTCTAAAGTTAGATTGCGTCATATAGCCTAAATCATATTATTAACCTAACTCACATACCAAGCTCATAAATAGAACTCTCAAGCATATTATATATGAGATTGACCATTCATGTTGCCTACAATGGGTCTCAATAGTTGACTGTTACTTGGTTCTTATGCCACTTTTTACACCTTAGACCTGTATTTAAAGATATTCAAAATCCTAGAACTAGTTATACCTTCTCCATCCAAATTTAGCGCTTCTTCCTTTTAGGGTTTAACAAGGAGAAATTAACATTCTAATCCATAGAGCATGCCCCCCTACCAAGGGTGGACCTCCCTAGGCCTTCTTTAATGTGATTTATGCCCTCGTAAACCCTAGCACTCACCTTCTAGCATGAAGTGTTGTAATAATGATGTTTTATTTTAGCATTTCTTGGCTTATAGGTCAAATTTATCTTGGGACCATTGCATAGTTCCATTTTCCACATGTCATCATTTAACTCTTTTAGAGTATTCATTAATTATTTTCTTAGTGGTTTTTACCATATTTACCATGCCACATGGTGCTTCCTTATGCAAGGACACCTCCAAATGTAGAACATGCCTTGAACAAAGTGTCTTTACCCAAATGTCTTAATGACAAACCATACCTCCAAATATATGGAATGTGCCTTGCATACTGTGTAATGCCCCATAAGGTCACTTGATCATGCATTTAATGGCTTCTTGTCCACAACATCCAACCTACTAAGGGGAAGGCTAATGATCAAGGAACTAAAATGCTCCCTTTAGGTAAACACTTCTCATTTAATGACCTTTGACCAAAATAATGCTCCAAACTAGGGCTTTCCTTCATTAGCTCTTTCCCTTGCCATTTGTGATGTCTTTGTTGTTGCTTGAGATAGGGCATTTGCTCTTCGTCATGCTTTTGACCTCCATGAAGTAAGGTGTTCCTATTTTGTGGATTCCTTGCTACTCATATCATCTATTAGAGGTTTTTGAGGACAAGTATCCATCGAATTGCAACTATCCAAACGCCTTCTTTTGTGCTCATTTTGGGATGAAATGCCTATGAAAATGAAAATGAACCATGCATTTCAGAGGGCCAACATCCCCATGGAAAATGCCTAAGGCCAAGGTCTAACGTTTGCAATGGCTTATGCATACATGGCAATATAGTGCAAGGAAAAACACATAAGCATTGCAGGGTAAAACAAAAGCACACACAAGCATTATAGGGTCAAACAAATCTAAAGTGTAATAGATTTCTTTCTAGCACAAAAAAATGCATTAAAGGGTGAAACAAATCTAGTGTGCGCTAGATTTGTTTCTACCACAAACAAAAACATTGCAAAGTAAAACAAACCTAACACGTGGTAGATTTATTTTTGGCACAAACAGAAGCATTATGACGAAAACAAATATAGCATGCGCTAGATTTCTTTCTAGCATAAGCAAAAACATTGCAGGGTAAAAAAAATTCTAGTGCATGTTAAATTTGTTTATATAACATAGGAACATGCATTGTAAGGTAAAACACATAATATAATGCAAAACACAAAAGTACTAGATTTGTTTTTAGCATAAACAAAAGTATTGCAAGGTAAAACAAAATTAGTGCATGCTTTATTTGTTTCTAGCATAAACACAAGCATTGCAGAGTAAAACAAATCTAATACACATTAGATTTGTTTCTAGTGTAAACACAAGTATTGTAAGGTAAAACAAATCTCGTGTAAGGAAAAATATGTAAAACACAAACGTACTACAAGGTAAACAAATGTCGTGCACACTAGATTTGTTTCTAGCACAAACATAAGCATTGCAAGGTAAAACAAATCTAGCGCCCACTAGATTTGTTTCTAGCACAAATACGAGCATTGCAGGGGAAATAAATTCTATCCTTTACTAGATCTGTTTTTAGTACAAACACTAAAACAAATCTAGTGTGTGCTAAATTTCTTTCTAGCACAACAGAAACATTGTAAAGTAAAAGAAATGTAACATGCACTAGATTTCTTTCTAGCATAAATGGCATTGCAAGATAAAACAAATCTAGTGCATTCTAAATTTGTTTCTAATGCAGACATATGAATTGTAAGTTAAACAAATCTAGTGTAATGCAAAACACAAAAGCATTATAGAGTAAAACAAAATTACAAAGAAAAGCGTTGCAAGGAAAACAATTTTAACACTGTTAGATTTGTTTCAATCATAAAGAAAACCATTGCAGGGTAAAACAAATCTGATGTGCGCCTGATTTGTTTCTAGCACAAACACAATCATTGTAGGGTAAAACAAATCTAGTGTCTGCTATATTTTTTTTTCTAGCACAAACACAAGTATTTTAAGGAATGTCGTATAAGGCATAAGATAAAAACTGTGCAAGGTAAAACAAATCTAGCACCCACTAGATTTGTTTCTAGCACAAACACAAGTGTTGCAAGGTAAAACAAATCTAGGATAGTCTAGATTTGTTGATAGTACAATCACAAGCATTGCAAAGTAAAATAAATCTAGCATGCACTAGATTTATTTCTAACACAAACACAAACATTGTAAGGTAAAACAAATAATCTAAGGAAAACACAAAATCTTTGCAGGTTAAAACAAAGGCACAAACAAAACCATTTCAGGGTAAAACAAATCTAGTGTTCACTATATTTGTTTTTAGCACAAATAAAGACATTGTAGTATAAAACAAATATGGTATAAAACAAATGTAGTATATAACAAACATTCTAGGCTAAAAACAAATCTAACACTCGCTAGATTTGTTTATGTCATAAACACAAACATTGCAAAGTAAAACAAATCTAGTGTAAGGCAAAACACAAAAACATTGTAGGGTAAAACAAACACACAAACACAAGCATTGTAGGGTAAAACAGATTCAGTACATACTAGATTTGTTTCTAGCACAAACAAAAACATTCTAGGGTAAAACAAATCTAGTACACACTAGATCTGTTTGTAGCACAAACAAAATAAGTGCAAGGTAAAACAAATCTAGTGCATGCTAGATTTCTTACATGTGTTCGATTTCCTTCTACCATAAACACAAGAATTGCAAGGAAAAACAAATCTACCATAGGTTAGATTTGTTTCTAGCACAAACAAAAGCATTATATGGTTAAAAAAATCTAATGTGTGCCATATTTCTTTCTAGCAAAAACACCAATATTGCAAAGTAAAACAAGTCTAAGACACACTAGATTTCTTTCTATCATAAACACATGTATTGCAAGGTAAAACAAATGTAGCATGCACTATATTTGATTATAACACAGACACGAATATTGTAAGGTAAACAAATCTAGTGTAAGGCAAAACAAAAAGAAAAACATTGCAGGGTAAAAGAAAAGCACAAACAAAAGGATTGTAGTGTAAAACAAATTTTGCGCATACCAAATTTGTTTCTAGCACAAACAAAAGCATTGTAAAATAATTTAAATCGAGCACATGCTATATTTGTTTTTAGCACAAACACAAGTATTGCAGGGTAAACCAAATCTAGCACATGCTATATTTGTGTTCGTGCTAGATTTGTTTTACCCTGCAATACTTGTGTTTGTGCTAGTGCTAGATTTGTTTCTAGCACAAACACAAGCATTGCAAAGTAAAACAAATATAGTGTAAGACAAAACACAAAAGCATTGCAAGGTAAACAAAAACACACATAGAAGCATTACAGGGTAAAAAAAATCTAACGTATGTTAGATTTTTTTCTAGCACAAACAAAAACATTGCAAGGTAAAACAAATATAGTGCATGCTAGATTTGTTTTTGACACAAACAAAAGCATTGTAGGATAAAACAAATCTAGTGCATGCTAGATTTGTTTTTGACACAAACAAAAGCATTGCAGGATAAAACAAATCTAGCATGTGCTAGATTTGTTTTTAGCACAAACACCAACATTGCCAAGTAAAACAAAATTAACAAATGTTAGATTTTCTTCTAACATAAACACAAGCATTGCAAGGTAAAGAAAATCTAGCACACGCTAGATTTCCTTCTCCCACAAATACAAGCACATTGCATGTCTTATATTTGTTTCACCCTGGATTTTTCTTTTGTTTCTACTGAAACAAAATCTAGCATGGATTAGATTTGTTTTTCATTGCAATCTTGTTATTCGCAACATGGTTGTTTATGCTAGAAGTCAATTTGGCAAGCCCTAGATTACTTTCACCATGTAGTGTTGTTATTGGCAATGTGCTTGTGTTTGATTTAGAAGGAAATCTATAATATGCTAGACTTCTTTTGCTCTAAAATGTTGTTGTTGGCCATATTTTTGAGTTTGTGATAGAATGAGATCATGGATTTGAGGCTCAACATAGGTAAATCAAAATCTTGAAGCATGTGTTAAGTGTTATTTAGAGTATACTAGATGTTTTGTTTGAGCAAATACTAAGCTTATTTACTTTGTTTTAAAGGTGCAAATGAGTCTTCTGCATGATGGAGTGAAAGTGGGAGAGGGCTCCATATTCAATTTAGAGCTTGGGCATAATGTGCAAGGAAAGATGGTAAACAGATGATGCATAATGGTTATAATTGGGAAGGTATCAAAACATGATTCTCCTGTTTTGTTTGAGCAAATACTAAGCTTATTTACTTTGTTTTAAAGGTGCAAATGAGTCTTTTACATGATGGAGTGAAAGTGGGAGAGGGCTACATATTCAATTTAGAGCTTGGGCATAACGTGCATGGAAAGATGGTAAACAAATAATGCATAATGGTTATAATCGGGAAGGTATTAAAACATGATTCTCCTCTACCACATCCGATAGGATTTGAGCATACATTGGGGGGTGCATTGGAATCTTATGAGATTTGGTAAGAATTAGATTTGAAATCTCACTATCATGATCATGCCATAAATATCCCCAACAATAGGGTTACCTTCACATGTACAAAGGTTTCTCTTACACATGAATGCAAAGGAACAAGCATGTGCATTGCTAAAGGAATGATAATTAATGTCTATGAGGATGACATGGTGGAGGGCAAAAGATTAGGTGAAATGGAATCTGGTGTTTTTGTGGAGGAGATAGATAGAAATTGCCAAATATGTAGGATTGGGTATAAGTTGAAACATTATTTGGTTAGATGGCCAATAAATAAGTTAGTGGACAATAAAGGTGAGATGTTAAGGGCCAAGGAAAAATTCATGGAGCCACCCAATGAAATGGCAATATGGGATGTTGTAAAGGATGTAAGTCCCTTAAATAGAGGGGATGAGGATACTTATAATAAAAGTGAATCTAAACTCAATAGGTATGCATGTAACAAGGCCATAATAAAGGATTAAATGAGTTATGACTACAAAAAAATTGCAAAATGCCGATAAAAAATAGATGAAGATAATGAAATTTGACTTTTGGTAGTGACTAAATCTTGTAGAGAAGATTGTCTTTAGCATGTGAATAGGAAGACTATTGTAGTAGCTAGAAGGGGTTTGAAAGACATGAATAAAAATGATATCAAAGAATTTGTTTTGAATTTATTCCTCTCAAATAAAATCCTTTCAAAGAGTCATGGCCATGGTCTACCATCTATTGTTAGAAAAGTAAAGGACATGATATTTGATGGAAATATTATTTGTAAGAAAGCATGACCTACAATATACATAATATTCCTCAAAGCACCTTCTATAACTACCAACATGGACATATTAAAACAATTCATGGTAACCTAAATACATGTAAAGAACATGCACACACTGTGGTGGCTAGAGAAATATTGCACATGATTGTAATGGATAATTCTGATTTTTCACCAAATAAAACACGTCAAATTCAAGAAGAAGAAATGTCCACTCTAAGATTGTTTCCTTTGATTTACACACAAAATACTTCTTTAAAAGAGATTAATGAGGCTCTTCAAAAGCTCAATTATCCATCAATATCACAATCAACAATGAGCAAGATCTAGAATACTCACTTTCATAATGTGGCAATTTCAAAGAGAGCCAACTTCAATAAATGTAGTGAACGTATTGTGTTGAAAGCATGAATGAAGTTAGTGACCACAAAAGAATTGGAAGAAAAGGCACGAGGTAGATAAAACAAATATAACAAGACTGTTATTTATGGAAGATATTGCTGCTATGCAAACATAATTATGTTAGATTGATTTCCAAAGAAGTATTTGAGCATTATCCACGATAAAATGGCTAAAACAAAGATTTCAATCCCAAGGCTACGTGTCAAACCGAAATTTGTTGCATGAACAAAATTATGCTTGTTATTGACAGGTATGCTAACACATGGGCATAAGATAGGTAAGTTTTTGGTAATTTCTCCCTACCATTTGTACATATGGGATCACAATCTACTATTACATCCCTTGAAAAGTGTTTAACGAACCTGGAAGACCCACACTTGATATGTATGGTGGTCTACTTTATGAGAGTGGATGTTCAAGAAACCCCTTTTCAATTGCATTACTTTACACTTATATTTACTCAAAATGTAAAGTGTACAAGGATGATTTCATGTCTCATGGAAGATCAAAAAATCATAATGTTGATTTTAAACATCTTCCTCCACATTTGTTGTTATAGTTGGACGATGCAACAAGTGATAATAATAGTCACTATATTTTCATGTTTCTATTGCTTTTCACTGCACTTGGTGTCTTCGTCGCTATGACATTGGGTTCTTACTCGTGGGGAACTCCCATGGAGACATAGATGGAACGTCTGGAAGAATGTCTTCCAACTTGAAAAGTAGAGATGTATACTCTTTATTTGAAATGATGGATACATATCACACAATTGAAGAAAAGTGAGTGCTTCCACCTACACCTATTAACAAGGTGTATGACTTAGAAAGTTTCCTTAATGGATACATCATGGAGGGGAAAATACACTAGTTGAACATCTTAATATCTAATATTTCCAATATCTTGTGCTCAATGATGTTTCATTACTATGATACAAAGAATCCATCAGAGGTATTGAGTGGTTAGAACTGGTTGAGTTGTGGCATATAGATTATGAAAATTGGCCTAAATTTCGCATAGGGAGGCCATATTTCTTACGTCCCAAAGAAAATGATGTCTACTTAAAAGAGCTAAAGGAAGAAAAAACATCATATATAAAGTGTGGAAAGGCTGTTAATTTTAGGTATGTTCTATGCTTAGAGCAATTTCTTTCAATTTTCATAGTTAGCTCGATATCTTTTCCAGATTAGCAATCACACTAGCGTAATAGTAAATTGCAGATAGAACATAAACATAAATCGCAGAAGACAAGCCAAAACGAGAGGACATAAGATGTGGCGCTAGCCAGGGACAAACCCCAATGTGGGGAAACCCTTGATCAATTCTTCTTATATGTTCTTCAATAGTTCATCAGAGAGAGAGAGAGATTGTACATATACAACAGACGTCAACACCTTGAGTTATCTAAGTAAGAGCATAGATCATCTCTAAGAAGATGATACATGAGGTAGCTGAACTCAGTTGAAGACATGCTATTTCAACTGATTCTCCAAGGTGACTCCATCACCATGCTGCACCTATCATTGTGCTGCACCTCACCATCATGCTGCACCTCACATCACTATGCTGCATCTGTACTAATCATGATTATACCCATCACTGTACTAGTGCGCTATGCTGAGCTCTTCATTGCACAATGATGCACCCAAATGCATGCTCCAATACCTCATCATCCTGCTGCTGCAATACATTATTGCTGCTGCTATATGTCCATCATTACCATGATGTCCCATTGCTGCACCATGCAACACCATGTTGCCTTCATCATGCTACCACTGATCACATCATTATGCTGTTGTACTTAGCGTGCACTGTTGCAATTCTGGGACTTGTTAGGGTACTAACAACAGTCCCTAACAACCCATCAAAACTGGGCCAGAATTGCACTTAATGATTGCTGTTGTCTTCCATAGAGATGCTGCCCTACATGCTGCCCCTTTGAGGTAGATTCAGGCCCAATGCTTTTACCTATCTCCCTAACACAACTGTGGCATCCAAATGCCTAACTAGCAATACTTGCCAACACCCAAACACTCTTCACGCTGTCACTAGGGCTCTTCTCTTGCTATGGTTAGGGTTGCCTTGCTGCGTATAGATTAGGGTAGTGTATAGGAGCAAGTATGGGCAGCGTATAGGAGTAGTTATTGGCAGTGTTTAGGAGCAGTTATGGGCTGTGTATATGAGCCTCTTTATTGCAGCCAGAGCATCCCTTTTGCTGTGTCTAAGGGCTGTCTCAAACCCTTCCAAAATAGCATATGGATTAGGGGATGACTGCGTTTAGCTAGGGCTTGATATTACCTACGGTTAGGGCATGATAGGATTGCGTTAGCCTATGAGTAGACTGCAACTAGGGCTCCAAGATTAGGGCTATTGAAGCTCCCTTAAATAGTGGACAGAGCTCCCTTTGAACTGCGACCAAAGCTTCATAAGACTGGCGACTAGGCTTCATTATGACAGCGGGTAGGGCATCCTTCTTTTGCTACGTATAGTGTCTCCTTCTAGACTTGCGTTTTGCCCTTACAGATTCTTCTTTCCACTAAAACCCAAAACAAGTGGAGAAGAAGAAATCTCAAGAGAGTTGTGCGTTCAAATGACTTGCAAGGCACTTGTATTTATACCAAAACGTGGAGCACAAATGGTGGCAGTTTAGTTGTTGGTGGACCTTGATGAATTGTCCCATAACACAAATAAATTCATATCTCCATGAATACTTATCGGAATCGGATGATCTTTAGATCAATCCTACACCTCTTGATGAGAGGAGTCCAAGAAAAATATCAGCTACCATAAATAAGATGACCCACATGGAGTTTGGCCCTAGTTGCCAATTTTAACACTTCCTCTCAACTAGGGAGAATTCAATCCACTGATCTATCTGCCAGACTGTACTATCTTTGCCATTAGTGCCTTGCACTGCTTTTCTTTGCTCTACTGAACCATGAAGAAGAAGAATTGATCGAGAATGTCTCATGCCATTCTCTATTGACTCGAAGTCAGTCCCAGATAAAGAGAGTGTTGAATAATGCTCTTACTCACTCGAAGTAAGTTGCAGAGAGTGTGTCATACCACTCTTACTCTTCCCATATCAGTTCCAAGAGAGAGTGAGCTATATCACTCTTACTGACCCGAAGTTAGTTCGAGAGAGTGTGTCATACCACTCTTACCGATCCCAGATCAGTTCCAAGAGAGAATGAGTTATATCACTCTTACTGACCCAAAGTCAGTTCCAGAGAGTCATACCACTCTTATTGATCCCAGATCAGTTCCAAGAGAGAGTGAGCTATATCACTCTTACTGGTTCGAAGTCAGTTCCAATTGATCCCTGATTAATGTCAGTCACCCTAGCATAGGGAGTACGATAAATACACGATGCGTCCATCGGTACTACTATGGTCCCTATCCTCATTTCCCCACTCATTGGCCAAATGAGAGGTACTTCCCATGAGTCCCAGACTGCATGGGTAGGATGCCTGGTAAGAGAACCACTCATCCTGCCCATACGTCGCCATGGGGTATCATAGGGGAAGGCTGAACCATTCACCCTATACATAGCGTGCCACTCGGGGAGGGTGAGTCGCCCTATGGTCGCTTGTCGCTCCAAGAAGTACCCCAAGCCCCCTGGAGCTCCCAGAGCTCAATGCATGCATCATACATGACCCTCATATGAGGGTCTGTCAACGAAACCAAGTCGTTCTTGGAAAGTCACAAATTTGACCTTTCCTAGGGGCTTCGATAGAATGTTGGCGACCTGCACATCAGTCCCAATGCGATGGAGCCTCCTTGCTCATCGATGTACCATATCCCAGATAAAGTGGTAGTTGATGTCTATATGCTTGGAGCGATCATAGAATACGGGAGTCCTCAACAACGAATCTCCCTCTGGTTGTCACAGAAGATTACGGTGGTATCCATCATGTGTCCAAACAGCTCATTGAAGAGCTTTCTCAACAAGGCAGCTTCACACAAAGTCATACTCGTAGCTATGTATTCGGTCTCAACGGTGCTCAAAGCAACCATCTTTTACTTCCTGCTTATCCAGGATATCGTAGCAAAACCCAAAGAGAACCAACACTTAGAAGTGCCCTTGCGATCCTCCACACTGCCTGCCCAATCAGCATTCGAATAATCATGTAGCTTTATATTTTGTTAAGTTATGGTATGTTCTATGCTTATAACAATTTACTTCTTTTTCTTATTATATTCCACAGATTAGCAATCACATGTACATAAA